>VZRR01012537.1:113794-159577 GCA_013398015.1 Oreocharis arfaki
CCCCCAGCCCCACAAACCACATCCACGGGACTTTCACGTGAGAGGCTTTGCCCCACAGGACTGCAAGTGATGCAACAGAGCCAGAGTCTGCTGTAAGAGACTGCCCCCCTCCAGGGGGACATGCCCGGCCATGCCTGCCCAGCCTGAGCATATAAACCCCTGAGATCCTGTGCGTCTCGGGGGGACCTTCACCACCAAGAAGAGCAGCTGGAGAATATCAACAGAACATCGTTGGGATCCATGGAGTGGTGATATTTTCCTTATTCCGTCCCTGTCACTCTCTTTCTGTCCCCCCCCACCTATGCTTTACCTTTCTTTCTTTCCTTCTTTCTTTCTCTCTCTCTTTTTACCATCAAATAAAACCCTTATTATTGTCACTGGCATATGGTCTCATTTGCACCTTAATTGGGGCAGAGGAATTTCTAAAGAACCTCAGTAATAATAATAATAATTGAGTCATAACATTATAATAGGACCAAGACATGAGTTTGGAAGGAAGAACATGAAGTCTTAAGTGCCAGTGACAGATTGGGGAGCCTCTCTGAACCATCACAGTGAAACTCTCCAGACATTATGACAAAAATAGAGATTCTGGACATGACTTGTCTTTTTTCATAAAATGTAGTAAAATGAGATTTCACCTATGTATCTTAACAGGTACACATTTAGGCTCTCTGGACAGGCTTACCATGGCTGAACTTCAGAACCATCTACCTTGATCCTGCAGTAGATACTTGGCTAGATACCTTGGCTAGATACTTCATCTAAACTGGAAATTGGTGCTTCCAGCAGCACCATGGTGTGCTGCTGAAGGACCATGGACAGCGTCTGCTCACTGCAAATTGGGAAACTTGGCCTCTAGTGCTGGAAAAAAAGGACTGGTTATAGAAATAGAATCATAGAATATCTAGAGTTAGAAGAAACGCATAAGGGTTGTTAAGACCAGCTCCCTGCTCCTCACAGGACTACCTAAAACTAAACCACATGACTAAAACCATTACATATGTAAACTGCTTCATCAACCTTAATCTGACCTTTTATTAAATCAGATAAAGTTCAACTCATGTTTTGCCATGAAATTGCCTATGTTATGATTTTGTTTGTATGACTGTATAAAAAAATGTTGTTTTGTAAAAGAGTTTTGATAGTGTAGAACCACCATAGGAAGTTTGAACTTACTGGAATATGCTTGTGCATTGTTTCGTTCTGGAGATGTTGGTCTTGACGGCCATCACTTCTTCCAGAAAGAATAAACTGCAGATGTTTCTAGCCGATTATCTTTTCCATAGAGGGAACTGTGCTGATAGCTTGCACATAAGAAATCCAAGTATCTTCTCTGGAAGTGACCTAATCAGTCAGCTTCCCAGAAACTTCACTGCTAGACTTCAGTTTTTTCAGTAAGATCAAGTTGTTGATTCATCCATGTCTTCGTCTCATCATATTCAGGCATTCTAAAGGCTGTCTCATCACAAACAAGACCAAGCAATGTTCCATTACCACTGAGTATCTTCAGGCAAGCAACACCTTCAACTGTCCCAGCTGGTACAAGGCCACTGTAAAGCAGCAACACAAGATCATGCTGAACACAACATGTTTGCTGGATACTGCTTTGCACAGAGTAGCCTTTACTCAGAATCAAAATGAGTCTGCTCTTTGCTAGTTATCGCTAGTGAATTCTGAACTATTTCATAAAATTACACTGCTTGCAAATTATTGGAATCTGCCTGGACGTCACAAACAAAGCTGAAAAAAGTTAGATACGCATTCAATGTGTGGAATTTAGGGTGGGGTTGCATACATTGGGTAATCAGGAAACTTAAATTCTTCACTTTCACGTCTTCTGTGCCTTGTAAATACTCAGAGTTCTGTCAAGATGCCAGGACATTGACAGGAGACTTCAGCCTAGTGTTTTTGCCAGAAGTATGGAGATACTGGTCACACATATAGATTTCATTTTCTCAAGCACATTCACTTGAGGATAGGATCACAGTTTCGGGGCAGCTGCACTTCTGGCCACTTCTGTTCTCTGATGCACACCCTTTTCAATACATTCAGACTGTTCCTAAATATTTTTAACTGCTGTGGTTACAAAACCCCTGCTTAATGAAAATTCTATCAGGACAAGCTCAGCTTAGAAAATATCTCATCTGTACCCATGGGATAGTGGCTATGGTACTCAAACTGCCCTACTCTATAGTCCAGTGTTCGAAGGTTTCTTATATATCTTACGGTCATTGGCTCAGTTCTAGGAGAAAACCAAAACTGATCACCATATTAGACTTGAATCCCTGATTAACAGCTTCCATAAAGACCACTAGAGTTTTCTATGAAAGCATCACATCCTAAAAATTATTCCCTGGGCTTTCCTTGTTTTTAAGTTGAGTTCTCCCACTCTCTTTTTTTCTTGTCCTTTATAGAGCCCTATTTTGTAACAGTTTCTTTTGAAGAAGCTAGAATCAGACAGGTAAACTAAAGAACTTTTTTGTCTTTTTAATTTTTTTTAATCAATATCTGTTTTAGAGACTGGGTTAATTATCCTGTGACAACACTTGTGCACCAGAGATACAATGCAGTATCTCTGCATTGGCTGGAGCATGAAGCTGCTCAACATCTTCACTCAAGTAAAATGAGCATATAAGCTGTTAGATTTCTACAACCTTTGTAAAAACTGTAGTATGTTGTTGTCCTTTTGCAGCCAATAATTACGAGTCAGTTGATTAGAGTGTTGATACAGAACTAGGAGAGAGTGCACTGTGCAAGCGTCAGTAAACTTACTTTAAAAAGGCCCGCAGTTTAAAATAGCATCAGCTTGTTTGTTTAGGGAGACTTCTCACAGTTACAGTAGGGAGAACACTGCTTTTACCACTCAGACCTCTGATTGGTCTGAGTTTCGACTGCATATAGGGGAGGTAGTTGGCTCCTTTCATCTATAGGTCTCCAGCCAGAGATAAAACCAAAACATTTAATTTTTAAAATGTTGGGGAAGAAAAAGGCCAAGGTAAAGTATTTTAATACCAAATATTTCCTAAGTAAAGGAAATTTTAGCTGTGTTTCTGCTTCAGCACCAGTTGTTGGTTGCTTTAAGTGGAGACAATTGAACCTGATTAATTTAGTCAAAAACCTTTTTCAGTGTAGATATGGTTTGTATCCAAAAATCCTGTGATATACTTCCGAAATATTTGAATTTGTTTTGAATGAGTACTTGGACTTGTTAAATGGCAATATTAAGATCATGGAGTGCTCTAGCTTTACCAATTGCATGTGAAGCAAATAATTCGTATTTGTTATATAGCTTAATGATTTTTTCTCTTCTCTAATTTGCTTTGTTAATTTCATTGGAATTAACAGCCTGTGAATGAAAGCCCTGTTACTTCAGTAATTATTTTCTGACAGAATATGTCATCTGGGATATTTCATTTCCAAGGGCAGGGAGTGCAATCCTACTCAAAATCATTGAACTGGGACTGTTTAATAACATGACAGATCCTCTTAGGATCATTTTCAAAAGACTTAATTTCCTCTGTCCCAGGTGGCAAGTGATGATTTCTTGTTCTGAATGGGGGTTTTTTGGGGTTTGTTCGTTGCAGGGGTAGGGTGGGGATGGTGTTTGTTTCCTTGTTTATTTCTTTGGTTTGTGTGGAAGCTTCATTACTTATAGTTTCACCTTTCTAGAAGATGTACCATATAGCCTGTCATAAAATAATACAATTTTTTAATTACAAGTGATTTGTGTTTGAAATAGAAGGATACCTACTTGCAGTAAGTCTTAGAGCACATTGAATGTCTCTTTCCATTCAAATGATGTAGTGGTATTTAGCAGAACTGATAGTAGTTTCAGGCAGCCAGGATACTTGGTTAATAAATTCTAATTTCATTTGGTTTTGCTTTGAGCTATTGTTCTGGAATGTACTGAAATGTTTGTTGATGCCTAAGAAAGTTACTGTGATAACTGCATTGCTAGCAAGCAGATAGTTTTTCCTTCACTGCCAGATGATATCATGACTAAGGAGTGTTACTGTTTGGAATGAAAGAGGGGATAGAACCCAGACTGAATAAATAAAAGCAAATTTAATGGATCATGTCTTTTTTTCTCCAGTGGGCACTGGGAATCTGTTTGCAAATGGGAAATTAGGTTTTCTTACAGCTTAAGTTTCTTTTACAATGACAGACTTCAAAGAAATATGTTTTGAAAAGTATCATGTTGTCTATTATTGTCTTTGTGAGTGAAAAATTTGATGAAACTATAGACTTTTTCCCTCTTTGTGTTGTGAAAATATGGTAACTCTGCAGTAGCCTGGAAAATCCAGCTAATTCCATCATAAATATTCTTTTACTGAAATGTGCACACTTTTACCTTTCCCTTTTGCCTTTATTTTCCCTTTCCCTTTTTCTCTTGTTCCTTGTTCCCAAGAACATCTCTCCAGAGGTGATGATGTTTTGATGCCAGAGTGTCAGGTAAAAGTGGGTATCTATATGTAATTTAAAGTCAGAAACTATTTGACTTTATCTTTTCTTACTAGAAACCTGGCTCGTTCAGTTCCTAAGGCTGAAACAGTTCCTCTTTGCTACTTTTGCCAATAACTGAATAACTTTGTTACATTATACTTTGCTGAAGCTATCTAAAATTACTTGATCTGTTGTAATTGTTTGTTTTTTTCTCCTTTCCTCTTATCTTTTCTCTTTCCTGTACAGGTGATTTCTATTCACTCCTTTCTAAGCTGCTAGGAGAAAGGGAAGATGTTGTGCTTGTGCATAAGCATAACCCTACAGAAAAGGCAGAATCAGATCTTGTAGCAGAGATTGCTAACGTAGTCCAAAAGAAGGATCTTGCCAGAGAGATCGCAAATCATGATGAAAGGGACAATACTATTCTTGTCAGAGACAGAATTCAGAAGTTTCACAGACTAGAGTCTACCTTAAGGCCACCAGAGAACAGACATTTCTCATTACAACAGTCTAAGCATGGTGAGGGAAGCTGGGAAAAAGAAAACAAAGGAGGTGGGTTGGGAGTTAATTATATACAATGAAATGCAATGTAAGAGCTGTGATCCACATTAGCAAAATCTGAAGGGAATTTCACTTGAGGCTTGGAAGTATTTTACATTACATTTTACGTTTTACAATATTCTTCCTAATTATTGAAATGTTCTCCCTCTAATTTAGAGGTGTTTTAGCTGGGGTTCTTTCCCCTTCCATATGTGAAGAAAGAATGTGTGCTGATGGCACAGCACCAGTACTTTCTCAACAATACAGTATTTTTTTTTTTTGCTCTTAAGACTCTTATGTAATGATTCTATATCAGTTCCGCTAAAACAAGGTACACACAGGATATAGCAGTCTCAGGAAGTGAAGAATTTAATACAAGCAACTACTATAAAATGCTCACTGGAATAATCAATATGTTTTATGAATTTGCTGATTACCTTGACCTATTGGATACGCAATCTTATAAAATTTATTGCTGTAATTTTATCAGATATTTTTTCTCTCATTCAGAAAGAGTGATAGGTAATCCTGAAAAATACTTCAGAAGGAAAATTTTCTACATATTGATTTCAAATTGGGCCTGACTCTCCAAATATTCTTGTACAGGCTGTTTTATTGTGCTAGAAATACAGTTTATTCCCTTCAGGTTTCTATGACAGCAGAAACTGTGGAATTACTGTGTTTGTTTTACTTGCATTTTGGTCTCTGTGATATTGACTGTGCTTAGCCCTACTTGCTAATGTGGAAAGCCAGATAATGCAGCATGTGACAGGTATCTCATAAAAGAAGGTGATATGTATGCATGGAAGCCATCTGTATGCATAAGCTGTAGCCACACACACGTGCTAGCTTTTATGTTGTAACCACCCAGATTGATGTTTCCAAGTACTTTTGTACGCAAATATATATCATCCATCATCCATTTGATTTTTATTTCTGTTCATAATGTTAACATGTTTTGTCTCTGCTTATATGAGGTTCTGTTACAGTGTTCAAGCTCAGCAAAATCCTGGGTTTGTATTTAGAAGAAAACCAAAGATGAGGACTTCTCAATGTTACTTTGTGCTATCCAGCTAAATAAGAGCCTGTCAAATTATTAGCGTAAGGGAAAAAAAACAGGTGGAATGTTACTATGTGCCTGAAAAGTGTGTAAATCATAAATAATTCCATAAACCTCACTGGAATGAAATGTTCAGGAAAGTTATGTGGATAGCACTTTTGCAAAAGCAGTTTGTTCAGTTTAGAGTAATAACATGTGGTGCGTACAAGGCAAAGAAGAAAATTCCTTGCTGTTTTCACTGCTCCAGAGGAGGGAATGTCAGTGAGTTGAATAAATGGCTTATTTTTGACATAGCATGAATTCTAACTACAGAAAGCATTTGCTCAGATATGTCAGTAGCCGTATATTCATGTGGGGGGAATTTGTTGGTGGAGGACTAATTAATAAATGAACTTTCAAATGACACAATTTTGAGGTATAGGAAAAAGGAAAACTGACATTTTCTGAATTAGCATTTTTGGGGGGGTGGTTTTTTTATCTTTGTAATACCTCTAACTACAGAATGTCTGACATGCAGGAGCTGTCAGTACCGTCTTTTGGCAAAAGAACTTTTGTAGCAATAGGATCTTTAAGCATAGATTTAGTTTCTTTTTAGGGAAGTATTCACATGTTTAAGAAAAAAATCTTCCATAAGAGAATTTTCCTCTTTGGGGGAAGAAGTAAAATTGTCTTGATTTAATGAAAAATTTGCACCTTTTGTAAAAACCTTTACTGTATTGAATTGAAGAAATTCTCAATTTTCTTAGGACAAGACTCTGCTGTTAATTTAGTTTCATTTAACTGTTTAAAGATCACCAGAATTAAAGTAGTTTAATATTTTTAATCTTGAAAATATTCCAGTTTTTAGCACGTAATTGGTCTGAAATAGCAAGTGCCTAATACAGTAAATAAATAATAATAAGTAAAGTTGTTATAAATGTTAAAAATTTTTACTACTGCTCTTCCTGCACTGTTGTTAGCTTGTTACCCTAGACTGGTCACTAATCTGTCAGGTCATTTAGCATCACTGCAACTAGTACAATTACACCTTCTAAATAAGGCAAAGAGTGTAATTTTCCAGTTTTAAAAACTCCTTTGTGCAGTGCTTACTTAAATTTGTCAGGATTTAAATGAGTGCTCTGATGGCTGGGAGTAAATGCAACAGGACTTAAAGTTTGCAAAGTTAAAAGCTAGAATGGTCTTCCAGGGAATTCGGGACAGTAAATTGCAATTGTGTCAATAAATAAGGCTTTCATCTTTCACTTGTTTAGAGGCTTAATTGCATGTTCTAAATCTACGTAATTCTTTCTTTTTTTCCTTTTTAAATTTTTTTATGAAAGGGAGAACTGTAAGTTAAAAGGTAGAAGATCTGGTACCAAGTTTAGAGATCTCATTTACAACAAAACTGGTGATCTTGTTTTTTCTAAGTAATTATAAATTACTTCAGTGGGGAAAGTAATTTTCATGAGTCCATGAAAGTAATTTTTCATGAGTCCAGTCATGTTCCATTGACCGCTTATTCTTATAGACTTTCAGAATGAACTTGCAAAGGAGAAAGAAAATATAATACTGATTAACCAATTTTGGGAAAATGTGATAAAATCTAAAGATTGTATGGAGGTTGGAGCTCTTGTGATTAGATTGTATATTCGTTTTATTATTTTGATCTATCAGAAATCTTTTATTCCTTTAAGCATAAACATTTTCTATTTTATAGTATGTGCCTTTTGAGAGACTAAATAGAGACCAAAATTTAGTGTTCCTATGTTTAGCCTTTTTTCTTTTTTCTAGTTTTCCTTGAAAAGTCTCAGAGGCCAAGGGACTGTGTAACATGAAACATAGACAAGCTTTCTGGAATTTAACATAAAGTGATATGGGATGAGCAAGTGAGGAAGCAGACACTGAATTTCCATCCTTTCATTCCTTCCAAAATCCAAACATCTCTGAATATATCTGGCACTGTACCTGCTGTGATCAACTCAACTGTACAGAAGCATGAATATATATAATTTTTTTTAACAGCTTTTCTTTTAGCTTTCAGCTTTTGTTCACCTAAAATTTCTACAGAGCAGAATTTCTTGTTTTAGAAGTTTCTGATTTCTGTCTTGGATTTGCTGCAGTTGCTGATGGCTTTAGGTTTCTTTTAGGTTTGTCACCTACTCTAGCTATGATATCTCAGTCTAAGCAGGTAAAACATCTGCTAGTCTGCAATAGGTTTTCAGCACTGGTTTTTGTATTTCCCTTGCACAGGTTGTAGAGAATGATATTCCCTTCACTGCATCCCTGTTGTTACTCCTTAGACTACATCTCTTCCAAGTGAAATGCAAGGGGAGGGCATTATCAGGATAGATGGGTTGCACAGGTGGCTTTAAGATTTTATATATTGTTTCCCATTAATTTTTCCTTTCATTGGAAGATCACCTCCAGGTGAAGGTGAGCCCTCTCAGACTCCTTGGGTGTTGTGTGCTAAGGTCTGTGATCTGCCTTGTTTCAAAGCAGGATGCCCTGGCGCTTTGTGAGTTCGGATATCTATTTCACCTGCCTAGATGGTACCCCAGTGATTGGTGTTTAGGATTACAGCGGAACTCACAAACTTTGGGTGAACTGAGAGCTGCAAAGCAAAGCATGGTGCTATCAAACACACAATATTAGTGAAGTGCCTCCATTTTCACATAACTTCAAAGAAATTGCTTCTTATTCGCCATCAGTTTAGCTGTATGTGCCTACATGCAAATTTGCATTGTAGAAATACCTGAATTATGCTCAACAAATCAATTTCTGAAAGGAAGCAGTCATGGATTTCCTAACATGTAGAACGAATAGTATGATTTTTTTTTAAAATTTTATCAAAATTAATGAGATTTCTTTTGCCATTACATTTTTTATTTTTGATAATCTAATTCATTTGTCTCTTAATATACTGCTAGAGCTGCACAAGAACAACCTCTTCCAAACAGTGTTTTTGCAGGTGATCTGTGATAAATTAATCCTTGCAGTCAACTCTCTGCAACTTTTCAAATATTGACCAGTTTGTGCCTTTTATCCTTGTCAATCTACTTTTACATAAAAGAGAGATGGAAGAGACCGTATTTTTATATTTTTATGTTAATCTTTAAGCTGAAACTGAATTTCTCTCCCTTAGTTGAGTTTTACAGCTTAAGACAAGAAGTATTATTTTCTTAGTGTTAAAAGCTTTATAGAAGAAAAAACATGATTCACCTGCCACATATTTCATTATGGTTCATGGTATTTGTTATGCATTTTTTAATAAAACATTGATAGTTAATATTTAAATTTGCCTGCTGGTTTGAATGGTAGTTGTATGTTTTTGTAATCTTTCAGTGTAGAAAGTATTTACAGAACTTCTAAAACTTCTAGAGTCTGTGTACATGTACATTTATCCTTATAAGAAGGAGAAGAGAATGGCATCAAAAGCATCAAAAAGCAGTTTGGACATTTCTGTCATCTATATGTAGCAGGATGCCAGAGCTTGTGCATGCTTTACTATGATAAAACTATGCTTGGAATTAAATCTCTATGCATTAAATGGAAATACTGCATGTAAGAAAATGTCAATGTAATTCCCAATAGTCTGTACCAAATGCCGGTTAACCATATTTGGATCTTTTTTTATAAACATGCTACATAATTATCTGGGGTTTGTTTGTTTGTTTGTTTGTTGTCAGATTTCCACATAGAAGAGGCTGTGGAGTGGCCTGGGTTAGACCTCAGACTAGGCCAAGTTTCTGGGTTGGCTCTGGACCCTGAAAATAACCTAGTTGTCTTCCACAGAGGTGATCATGTTTGGGATGAAAAGTAAGTAGAGACTCTTGCCAAATGGTGAGTTAGAAGGATGAATTCCAGTGTGCTGTTTATCTGCCTTCTCAAGGAAAAATAGATTGAAGTTCTTTTTCCATTTAAAAATTCAGTTCTTTGGCTGAAAGTTCCTTTCAGAGACTCAGAATAGAAGTGGTGACTGACAATTCAAGATGATGAGTTATTAGGTCTTCAGGCAGTAAGAATGTGTCTCCGGAGGAAAAGATCATAGTACATTAGGTCCTTAAACTGTATGACCATGTTAGTATGATATTCACTGAGATTAATTATCCCTACCTCTCCGTGTCTTTTAGCCAGGAATAATTATGGGTGAATAATGTTTTAACATGGTATAATACAATTAGTACTTGGGTTAAGACATGCAAAGCTATGTCCAGTGTATCTTCATTCTTCTTTGTATTTATGTACACTGAAAAAAGTGGGATTGTTACAAGGTATGCTCTCAAAACAAACCTTGTCCTACTCATTTGATAAAATTAGCTACATTTAGCATCACTCAAACCAAAAAATATCTGAACTTTAGAATGGTAGTCCTTCTAGTGTTTATAAAGTGATATATTCAAAGGTATATTATTTCAAGCACAGAACATTCCAGTAAAGAGTACTATCCTTATTTTTATAGGGTTCTTATGTTTTTGATCTTTAAAGTTGTGTATGTGTTTATATGGATACTTTTGAAATTGTAACAGAATATTGGGAAGAAATAGTACAAGCCTGTAACATGTTATGTGGTACCCTTTTAAAATATACCTTTTAAAAATTACTCCTTTTTGTGTTTTTAATTGTGTGTTCTTCATCTATATAGCTATAAGACTAAAGGGTAGGGCTGTTTTCAAATCCTGATGAATTCATTTTAAGGTAACACAGTGTCTGAAAAATAGGACAGTATTCTGAACATTATAATGACAAATTATGCTTAGAATAGTGTTTTAAGAAAGAAAGTAAGTTATTTAGGTTTTAAGCTAAATAACATAATGCAGCAGATAAAGCAGTTATTTATTTCTCATATGGTATTCTCATATGTCAGTGATCTTTCCAGCTCAAGTATATATAAATACAGAGTATAAAATTTGAAAGGATGGTGCATTATGCAACTTGTATTACTCAGACTTCAAGTATTCTGTAAAAGCTAATGCTGAATTGAGTTTTTTTATTCTCCTACTCAGGAACATAAGTGCTGTTCTTTGTGTTGTTGAATAAAGAATAGTAAAAATATTTGAAAATAGGCTGGTCCTTCTGAAATACGTATATTTGAGTCTCTGAAGAATACCAACAATCCCGAGCACAAAACTTGGGTTTGAGATTGGGAAAGCCTACTGACTTTAAACAAAAAAAGAAGAATATTCCCTAAAACAGCACGAATCAACCATGTTGAGAGACAGATAGAACTTCATTATGCTGTGGCTGCAGAAGAGAATTGGAGTTGTGATATGTAGTCTGGGAATCCATGTACATACCAGGGGTGCTCAGTAACACTATAAGTGGCCTTCTGTAAAGATAACTACACATTAAGTCCTAATTCTTGAGGGGTTTTGTTCCCAAGTCTTACATTTTTTTTTTCTTCTTCTTGTGGAGCATATTTAATCAATGTATCGGGAACGTAGTGTTGGTAGGAACCCTTAAGTCAGCTGAACTAGAACTCTATAGGCCTTTTCTATAGGGTATGGTGATTTTAAAATATATTTTGAAAACATGCCTGTTGTTAAGCTATTGTTCCATATCTTGTGGCACAGAGAAGAGGCACACAGAAATGTGCTCACTCAGTTAGCCTTTTGTTTTTATCTTTGGGTACGTACATGGGCATATGAAAAAGTTTGGTGTCCCTCTTATGGGCTGTGATGAAAAAGGAAGGAGTAATGGGTGTTCTCATTTTTCAAGAGAAAAAACGGTATTTGGAAGGGGTTTATCATTACAGTTCTATGGGAGAGGCGTAAGAAGATATGATACTTTCAAGTTAACTTTTATCATTAGCTGCAAATACACAGTTAATTGAGTATAATGTGCCTTACCAAATTGTAAACATGATAAATCAATAGCCTGAAAGCCAAGAATTTATTGTCTGTTTCAATGCTTCACCAGCTTAGTATAGAAGCAAATTTAAAAAAACTTATCTGTGCTGTTAGGTTATGCACAAATGTTTCCAATGCATTATTAACATATGCCACAAAAGCTGCATCTTCGTTCAGCTAAATATAGCTGGTTGAATGATCCATGCTGTTGCAAAAGGTAACTTCAGTCTACTTTCGAACACAAAAGTTATGCAGTGACAAGCCCTGTAATACGGTAGCAACTTTGCTGTGGCTGTAGCATTTCTTCAGTGTATGATTTTTAAAAAAAAAATTCCTCCTAAATAAGTAAGTTTCTTCTACAACATTGTCTCTTCAGTTTCAGAACAGTCTTTGCTATAAGCAGCATGTGTTGTGTAGAATGAAAAAAATTAAAACTATTCAGCTGGCTAAGCAGTCAATCAGTTGGGAATTATTTTGCATTTTGTGATGAAAAATGTTTAGTATTCATCCAATTTGTAAAGAACTTATTAGAGAATATGAGTTACATTCTTGTTACTGCATTCTTAACAACGTAGGCAGGCTGAGCACAGTACCACAATGGTGATGGATATTGATCAAGAATAGACCTCAGTGTTGTGCTTTCAGGGATTATGAGATCAGGTGGTCTGTCTAAATTTAATATGTAGCCCACCAGAAGGATATTAGATTTCGCAAGAAATTGTTTGCATTAGTGTGAAGTGACCAAATGAGACATAGAAACATAACTGTGGAATTACATTGGAGTTTGAAATTAGAAGTAGTGAGATACGCAGTTGATTTTGTTTGTACTTCAGTATCAGAGTACAGAACCTATGAGAAAACCATGTTTTAGGGCAGTACAACTACTGTGTTTAGTTGTTCTGTTTGCGTGGTTTTGGCCTTGCTGCTTTTAAGCTAGAAGTAGTCAGCATTGCTGGTGTTCTCATTTATCACTTAAAACAAAGGAACATTGCCTGGAAATTAATCTCAAACACTGGGAAGAAAAGAGTGACCGATTTTGTAGCATTCTAGTCATTCTCCTAGAAAATTAGTTTGACAGGGAGAAGATGAATGGAAGATCACTGCCATAAACTCGAGTTCACTAGAATTTCTTTGCATACCATACAATCTCTTATTTACACTGAAAGCACTTAGCTCTCAGAAGAGTTGGGAATAGCAGGAAATCCCTAGGAGTCTGGACAGCTCTGTTACTCAGAACCAAAATCATAACAAGGAAAGCCAATAATTATTTTAAGTAGTCTAGATAGTCAGTTCTGCAGCGATACAATCATGTTTCCTATGGGGGTTGTTTTGTACAATGTGTACCATCACTAAGATTCTTTTCTGTGATTCTTTTCTGTGTAAGTTATGTGTAGATTTTCTCTGATTATCTATGTAGATTTAAAATAAGATTAGTTCAGTCTGTCCATTTTTTGATGCTCCAGCTGTGGTCATCCATAGCTAGAGCAAGCCCTTGCAAGTGTTAGACTCCTTTTAAAATAAAAATGTTTAAAATGGAGAGAACTTCTCATGGCAGATTACTGTCATGAATGGTAATGACAGCACCTCCTGAATCATGGTCGAACAAGAAAGTACAACATCAGTATAGGCCTTTGTGTGTCATTACCATTTATCCAGTGTCTCCGAATATGTGATGGCAGAACTCTGGAGAGAGTTTTAGTAGCTATCACCTTTGGCTCAACCATTCATAGTGAAAAGGATTATTTTCCATCAGGAATTATTTCTACCAGAACTTAAATAGTTACAGTTAGTTACTATATGCAATGGCAGTATCTAAATATTATTTTTTAATCATAGCCTATGCAGAAACTTAAACATATTCTGTTATAGATTTTTCTAGTTATATATGGAGCCAATATTGCTTTTCCACATTAAATATTCTAGACATGTAAATATTTGATGTTATGGAGATGTGAGACTGTTAGAACTGCACAATATATAGTTCTAATAGCTTTATTCGTACCCTTCTCTGTGACTACAAAGTATATTCTTGTTTACCAAGTAGCATCAGTCATGGCTGGATTTCTCTTGGGATTAACAAATGGATTTAAAAATACAAGGTGGGAGCAGAGAGTGAGTCTTGTATTCATGCATCTTTCATGCATATCAAACACTATGCTGTAACAGCCTGAAATGTTGTTCAAAATACTTTGCGCTCTGTTTACCTTCACCAAAAGCTGACCCTATATTTAACAGGTTAGAATAATAGCAAACTTCTCTGTAAGGATACTGACAACAATATTTTTATTATTTGGAAGCATGAGATAATTTCATGCCTAGTAAATGTCCTCTGGAAAGTTTATCCTGGTTCTTAATGTCTGAAATAGTGACACGTTCAAATGTTTTTTGTGAATACATTCTGTGTACCCTGAAAATTGGGTGCAATTTTGTGGGAGTAGGAGGAACACACATAATATATGCCTTAGATGGTACAAAGTATACGTGGTCTTACTGGAAGGTGTGCCCTGGTGATTACGTATATTTTTTCTTAGGCTGCATTGTTGAGTTTCTCATTTCTGGGTTTCCATGGCAAAGAAATCATTAAAAAAAAATTTAAAAATTTGAAAGGGGTTTTTACTTACTTGCTTTAGGACTATCTTAATTGTTGCTTTGTTGATCTGGTGCTCCTTTGGTTTGGAAGTCATAACCTCAGTAGAAAATGCAGACATACAACACTATTAACTCTTACAATCATACAGTGATGTAATAAGGTTTCTATTTAAAGAAAAAAGAACCCAATAACCCCACACTGGAATTTAACTACTGAACTTGGCTTTAAGTTGCATATATATTGTTCACCAGTAGAACCTTCTAATGCTAGCTTTCTATTCGACTCTTTTTGTACAGTTCTTTTGACAGCAAGTATGTTTATCAGCAAAGAGGACTTGGACCAATTGAACAGAACACAATCCTTGTCCTGAATCCAAGTAATGCAAAACTGCTTCATTCCACAGGCAAAAGTCTGTAAGTGGGGTTTTTTTTGGTCTTATTGATTGAATTAGTATTTCCCTATATTTTATGCCAAAGAGTCCCTAAACCCATTTTCATGTGTTTTATATTATGTTTGTACATTTATATACAATTGTGTAATTGTAGCCTCTGATTATCTTAAAGTAAATCAACAAATAATAAAATTAATTTGCCTTCTCTACCACCTCTGCTTTCTAACATTTCATACAAGTGCATCTACTAGCCAGATTAACAGAAATGCAGAGCTTATGAATATTGTACATTGTCCTTATAGATGCTAAGGTAGCCTAAGTGAGATATATGAGATCAACTGAATTCCAGAACTGAGACACTCTTGTCAAGAAAATTCTATGCTGTAAAGCTGTATTTTTCATTAAATGCTACATGTAGTTAGTATGTACAGCATTTGGTTTTGATCTGTAGATAAAAAATGAAATCTTCACATCTATATCATTCTTTCAGAAAAAAGTTTTAAACTTCATTCTTCTACATTTGTGCTTGCAGATTTTATTTACCGCATGGTCTGAGTGTTGACAAAAATGGTAACTACTGGGTCACTGATGTAGCTCTTCATCAGGTATGTTTCTGAAGCTTTAGTACCAGGACCTTAATATTTTGTTAAAAATATTTCTATTTTTCTAAAGTTTTGACATAAATTGCTAATCTAGGCATGTTAAGAATAATATTAAGAATATGCCTACAGAAACTGACCCCTGTGCACTTCATGGAATATAGTTGTGTTGAATAATTTGCTACAAGGACATAGCATGTACAAATAATAGAGTCATAGGATGGTCTGAGTTGGAAGGGGCCTTATATATTATCTTGTTCCAACTGCCCTGCCATGGGCAGGGACACCTTCCACTAAGGCCAGGTTGCTCAGAGCTCCATGAAACATGGCCTGGAACACTTTCAGGGATGGGGCAGACACAGCGTCGCTGGGCAACCTCACCAGTGGTATCACCAACCTTGTGGTAAAGAACTTCCTCCTAATATCTAATCTAAACCTACTCCCTTTCAGCTTGAAGCCATTCCCCCCTTGTCCTATCACTACATGCACCTGTAAAAAGTCCCTTTCCATCTTTCTTGTGGGGTCCCTTCAGGTACTGGAAGGCCACAGCTAGGTCACCCAGAAGCCTTCTCTTCTCCAGGCTGAACAGTCCCAGTTCCCTCAGCCTTTCCTCATAGCAGAGGTGCTCTGTCCCTCTGATCACCTTGGTGTCCAAGCCANCTCTGTCCCTTTGATCTCGTTGGGCTCCAAGCCACTGGACTGGCTCCAACAGTTCCATGTCCTCCTCTGGGATCCCAAAGCTGGAGGCAGCTCTGGAGGTGGGGTCTCACTAGAGCAGGGCAGAGAGGCAGAATAATCTGTCTCCTGCTGCCCACAGGGCTTTGGATGCAGCCCAGGACACAGTTGACCCTCTGGCTGTGGGCACATATTGCCAGCTCATGTTGAGCTTCTCACCAACCAATACCTTTTCCTCAGGGCTGCTCTCAATCCCTTCTCCTCCCAGCCTGTATTTGTGCTTGGGCTTGCCCCAACCCAGGTGCAAGACCTTGCACTTGGCCTTGTTGAACTTCTCAGGGTTCTCATGGAGCCCCTCTGCCCAGCCTGTCGAGATCCCTCTGCAGTTTTCTGCTATGTCTTCTGCTTATCAATGCACTTAAGTCTAGAAGTGAAACTAAATTGTTTGCTTTGTAATGACAGGAAATTTGTATTTTAAGCAAAAGTTTCCTAGAATCAGCATTATTGAAAAACTAATAATATACACAGTGATAGTAGTTTTTCCCTAGGCCGTCTAGGTCTTAGGTTTCACCTTCCATAACTGAAATATCTTTTCTTTTCCTTTTGACTGAAAAAAGGTTTTCAAACTAGGAGCCAATGACAAAGAGCCATTACTGATCTTAGGAGTGGCTTTGCAACCAGGCAGTGACAAAAGTCATTTCTGTCAACCAACTGATGTTGCTGTGGACCCAGTCACTGGCAGCATTTATGTCTCTGATGGCTACTGCAACAGTCGGATTATTCAGTTCTCTCCAAATGGACTCTACGTGATGCAGTGGGGAGAAGGTACAGTCAGAGCTCTTGGTACTTTACCCATACCGCTATTATCATTAACTGATCACGAACCACAAAATTCCCGATGTTACTATTAATTTTTTTTACATGAATTTTTATTTCTGAAATACCTTCCGTGCCCTACATGAATTTCAGCCTTGTCGTTGCATCCAAATTTTCTCTCAGCTTTTTCTACAGCTAGTTGTAGTGGTTATATATTTACGAAAAATACAAAGTGGGGGTTTGTTATCTTGCTTTCAGAATAAATATTGGCGAGTCCTGTATTATATCAAGAAAATATTCTGACTTTCATAAAGCCATTTTTTTTCTTAAACGTATAAGAAAGTAATCGTTTTTTGCCAGATTTATGCCATGATTTAAGTTTTTAAGTTTTTTGAATAATTATATTTCTGCCTGACTCAGATTTATGTATCACATTAAATTATGCTGAATATTCTTGGGAAATTGCATATTGTTAAATTTGGGATTTATGAAGAAAATGCAATAGGCTACCATGAGTTTTCTACCCAAATGCTAGGAGAAGGCAAGTTGACCTTAGTCTTTTCCCAGTGTTATGTGGCTTTATGTGGCATATTGCTGTTTCTAACAGTGTGTACTTTAACACAAACCTGGACGTTTTTTTTATTGCAGAGACTTCTCTAGGCACAGCCAGGCCTGGACAGTTTCATATCCCTCACAGCTTAGCCCTGATCCCTGACTTAAGTCAGCTGTGTGTTGCAGACAGAGAAAATGGTCGAATTCAGTGCTTCAGGTTAGAGACTGGGGAGTTCACAAGAGAGATCAAACACAAAGCGTTTGGAAGAGAGTTGTTTGCAGTTTCATATGTTCCAGGTAATCTTTTTTCTTGTTCTTCAGATTTCAAGTAGTTACTTTGTGCCAGGATGTCACTGTTATTTCATGAAGAGTGGCATCATGCTGTCTTAGGACAAGTACTAATTATCTTCCAGACTAGTGTCCTAAAGCAATGGAAAAATTGAGAACTACTTATTTTCCTACTTATGGGTGAGGGACGCTTGCATCTAATCTCTGCTTCTAAGAAATGACTGATTAGACTCCCTAAATGTGATGTCAACAAGTAGACAGTCTTGCTGCTTCCTGGTGACTGCACAGTTAATCAGCTAATAATGAATTATTATTAATAATATGTCTAAGTATTCATTTTGAACTCCATTGAAGAGAGCAAAAATAACACCAAATTATCAAGAAAGGTTTCTGGTTTCATAAAACAAAAGAACTGAAAGCAAACAGTTAGAGAACATTGTGGTTTTTAATATCACAGTCTGGTTAACAATTACTGTATTAAGTTTTGAAATTAGATTTTTAATACTGATACTGAAGGTAAGGCAAATGTTAAGAACTGGATGAGGTATTTTGGCATGTTGGGCTCCTGACTCCTTAATACCAATTTAATATCATGTTTCTCTATTTTGCATCTGCAAAGAATGTAAAAAAGTGCTGTGCTGGATGAGATACTTGATATCTATCTGTCTCTGACAGTGGAAGCAAAAAAGGCATTCTGAGAGTGTGTGTAAGCCTGGATGCATTTTATAGTCATTCCTCTCCTATTCACCATGCATCCACAAGCCCTTTATTTAGTAGTGTTAGGAGGTAGCCTCTGATCTCTTCTTCATGGTATCTTTCTACAGACCTATTGCCCATAAGTTTTCCTAATCCCATTTTGAACTGACTTGTATTGTCTGGTTCATTGGTCTTCCACAATTACGGGCTCCAGACGTTCATTATTCACTTTTTTTTTTTTTTTTTTTAATATAAAAAGTGACCTAGTTTCATTGAGTGCTTCTCAGTGCCAGAATTTTGGGAGTTGAGTAACAGTTCCACACTCCCCCAGTCTGGTGCCTCTTCATCTTTCGTTATCCCCTTCAAACCGAAGAACGCCAGCCACCTTAGTCTCTCCTCATAAGCCATTTAATTGCTTCAGCCCCATGAGTATTGTATTTGCCTTTCTCTTCCAGCATCTTTGGCTTCATTGGAACCTTTTTGAGATGCAGAGAGTAAAAGAGCATTCAGTACTCAATATGTTTGCATAGTGCAGAACTGTCACCTCCATTCCTAATTCTCCTTCTCATGGTGCCAGACATTCTTATGAAATTTTGCCTGACACTATACATGGAGGCAGAGATGTTGGGAGTCTTTCAGTGATGGCTTGGAGATGTCTCTCCTGAGCTGTAGCTGCCAGTTCTGAGCTCAAACATCACACAGGCATGATCTAGATTATTTTTTAGAAGAAGCATCACTTTGCATTTGTTTTTGCAGAAGCTCTTCTGCCATCTCTTTAACAACTCACTTATTCTTATAAAAAGTCTTTTTGGACTTCCTCAGTATCATCAAGCTTTTGGCTTCTCCACAGAACTCAGTTATCTTTCTCAGACTTCTAGATGTCATTGTTCACCCCATTTTTCAGTCATTGATGGAAACTATTGAATAAAATTTCTAACTGATCACTTCAAGATGACACTATTCAGACTTCTCTGTCCTGAAGAATTACAAGGTCTGCCCTTAAACTTTGCTCTTTGCTTCCTAGACATTAATGGATCTTTCATTCAGCCCCATGTTAACTCACGTTCAGTAACCTCTGTTGCAATACCTTGTCAAGGGTTTTCTGAAACTGTGTCTATAGAATCTGCTTACCTCTGTGCTTTTTCTCCCTGTTCAGAGCTGAGGCACAACCCTTAGAGAAGCCATACCAACTTGTTCTGACAGGCCACACTTACCCATGTCTTATTCTTCATTATGGATTCTACCATCTTACTGGAGATGGAAGCCAGAATTGGTAATGTGTGTTTGCAGGCACCCTTTTGAGTCCTCGTAGCTGGGCTCTACTTCAGCATTCTGCTAGTCTTCTGGAGAAGTGGCTGTTTGCAAGTGCTGGGTTACTTAATTTGGGCTGAGGTCTGTGATTTCACATATGGTTTCCTTCTGAATTTGAGTGAATGCCATCTAAACCTCATAAATTACTAACCTCCAGCTTGTCTTACACCTTGTGCTTCCAGTTGAGCTGTCTCCTCTGATCTCTTTACTAGAGAAAAAAAAAAGTGTGTTAGAATCATCCCAACATATTAAACGAGAAAAACTGACAAAACCCATTTCTTTGTCATAGGCCTCTAATCCCCGAGTCCACCTTTCATACCTTTTCTTTTTGTGGTCCCACTTACTCCCCAGCTGACTTTTTGCATTTGATGCATTGGAAGAACTTTCTGCTGTCAGGTCAATCACACTTAGCAAAGCATTCTTCAGATCATTTTTTTTAACACCTTCATATTCCTTTTACATTTAAACAATCTGTACACTATTGCCTTGCTGGTTCTTCTCATTCAAACTAAGTGTGCATCTCTTAAATGACAAAATTTCAGCTGTTACACCTCACTCAATTTTCCTCTTGCAGTTTAGTTTCTTGTTGAGTTACCTTTCTGTCTCTCTGTCTCTCAGACAGCCATTTTTCATCGAAACTATTACAGTTCATCTTCACTGGAGTTTGCTATGTGTGGGTTCTTTAGGCAAATCTCATGTTGTTGCAGGTGGTCTCCTCTTTGCAGTTAATGGAATGCCCTATCCTGGAGAGGCAGAATCAGTGCAAGGATTTGTGATGAACTTCTCTACTGGAGAAATAATTGATACTTTCATTCCACTTAGAAAGGTAGAGTATGGCACAGAGTGCCCATTGCATATAATTATGTTTATAAGAACACTGGTAAAATTCTACTTTTCCAACTTCCGTAAGAGTATTGCAGTAAATAAGATGTTTTGTAATGTAGGTATTCAAAAGGAATTCTTTATAGTACTAAATAAAGACACTAGAATTTTGGCTCTTAGCTTCTACATGTGGTACACATTTGAAAATTATACTAACCTCTAGATGATTCCTACAGATAATATCTTCAGCCAGGATAAGCCTACTTTATTACTGCCAGTACAATTACTAAAAGGTAATTGAAGAGAATAATGAAGGAGTTGAAATATTCGTAATTTAGATCCTAGTAATTTGTCAAAAAACAGAGCTTATTCCTAAGCAGAAATAATATGCAACTGTATGGTTACATCGCTCTTTACAGAATATTAGTGTGTAAGTTAAGGCTGAATGTCCTTCATGCAGTATTGTACGTAAAAAATGTGAGTTTTTTTAACAGTTTCCATATATTGTGTTAGACTGAAGAATGAATGTTAATATTCCCACTTCTGGGTACCACATACACTCTTTATTTGCAGTCCCATTTTAAATTATATTAAGTGAGAGTAATTTTTTCTGAGTATAGCTAATAGCTGTGTTGCATACAAACTTTAACAAAAACTAAATAAGTGGGCTTCAAATCAAGATTCTTTATTTTTGAAAATATGTATTTCACAGGATCAAATGGAGTATAATAATATGAATAGAAATATTATTAATATAATTTTTTTTGCATTAATACATGGAATAATCTCTATGTTGTTATCCATGTAGAAGGCAAACATTCAATAGAAATTGCATCCCTCTCCTTTCACACATTAGGGTTTCACACCAGCAGCTGCTGCATTTTCCAGTCTACAGAAGGATTGAATATGACCAGGCTCAAGTCAGGGGTTAAGGAGGCCTCATGAAGGCATAGACATTTAAGGGTAATCTGTGACTGTTTATCTTCACAGAGCTTTGAGATGCCACATGATATTGTTGCTTCAGAAGATAGAACAGTATTTGTTGGAGATGTTCATGCCAAAGCAGTGTGGAAGTTTGCATCTGCAGAAAGTATGTTCTTTTTGTTCTTAATGTCCTAATTTCATATTTTATATCTTCAGGTCAGTACCACTTATCTGGTACCCTTGGCCAAGAGCCTGATGGCGTGAGGACAGTGATTTAAGTGCACTACAATCTTCGTCTGCAGCAGTTGTGTGCTGCTGCTCAGTTTTCATTAAAAGACCATTCTTCAGCATTGCTGTGTGCTCTGTCAGAGTCCTGGGCACATGAGTTTGTCACAGAAGGAATCAAAATGCATTTGCCTTTGCATTGCAATTGATGCCTTAAGTTTTAACTTTTATAATTTAAAATCCTGTACTATCTGGAGGATAACTCTGGAGTTTCTTGTAGTCTGTTAGCTGCTGCTCTCTTAGGTCAGATAGACATAACAAACCCTCTCCAGGCCTGCCCTCCAAGGACACCCAGCCTGTCCTGGGCCCAAAATGTAAACCAACATCTTGGGAAGGGGGGGTGGGGGTGGGTGAGCTTTGGGAAATTACATCATTAACTGAAGGTTTAATTGGAGAATTGAACTTGATATGCAAAATAGACCAAACTCAAAAAAGTGTGAAGAACTCATGACCTGGGGTCCATCTTGGGGTCCATCTTGGCAGTAGCCTCTGGCTCCCCAGGGTGTACCTTTGAAGGCCCTCCAAATAAACACCTACCTTTATTCCCTTACTCTTGTCTAGTCTCTGTTTTTAGGTGGCCTGATAAGGCATCACAATGACATATCCATTGTCAGTACCTACGTAAACAAAAGTGTTACTCTAGTAATTTAGTCATTTCAGGGTATCATTTGCTGAGAACTCATCTGCTTCCTGTGAGGTTATCATGTAGAAAACTCCCAGGGGAGGAAGTAAAAACACAGGTCAACTTAAAAATTATATTCATTTCATTGGGAGCATTTGTCACTAGAAAATTAATCTAGTATAATTTGAAGTCCTATTTCCATACAGAGGGAACACATGCCAGTTTTAATCTAGTAACCCCTAAGGCAAGCAGCCTCACTTCAGTGAGAGGAATCTGATTAGTCAGACATCAATTTAGTAGGATTCAGAGAGAGCTTACATGTTTTACAGGAATAAAAATATAATCCACTACTCTATTATATGGGATAAAAAAATGTATGACAGAGATAAAGCCTTAGGCTTCAGGATGTTAGTCATCCAGTTAGAGTCCACTGCTGTAAATGACTAAGCTAGTTATTCCTTATTTGTCTCTCTATAATTCATGGATTTTTCTTTGGGGCATTTGGTATCAGTTGCTTTTAATAACAGGAGATTGGACCACATAAATTGTAATTCTAATTGGATATTTTTATCTGCATCTAGTAAACTGAACATGACCAATTCTCAGCTTTTATTCAAAGAAACATGAGAATTAAAAAGTAATGGAATTTTTACAGGTTGGATGACGGAAGTCCTTGTGTAAAATTTTCTTTTTAGTTTTTGCTGAAGTATAAAAGAGTAGTAGCTAAGAAACCCTGATTCAACCTGCCTTTAATTCACTATGATTTTGATTATAATAAACAGTTTTATTTTTTGTGGGAATCCATGAACCTTTAGGCATACCCATAAAATCCTTCTGATTCATAGAAGTTGATTATTGCAAGCACCCTTCATGAATCAAGCTCTTTCTTTTTTTTCTATGTCCTTGTCAGCTAATGAATAGTTTATATTGACTCTCCGTGGTGAAGTTCAGGTATTGATGGGAATGTTTACTGTAGGATTGTACTGTACATTTGAGGAAGCTAGGAGGAAAATGTCACTGAGTGCCTTTCTGAAATACCAGTTGTCCTGAAGAATGATTTTGTTTTACAGAAATGGAACATCGGTCAGTTAAAAAGGCTGGTATTGAGGGACAGGAAACAAAAGGTTAGTCTGATTCATAATGAAAATGAAGGGATCAGTATGTTCACATAGACTAGGGCTGCTTCTGCCAAGCTGAAAGGGAAAAAATGCTGACTGGTCTGACTGGTTTTTTGAGTTGCTATAGGAAGCACTAGGAAGAAAGTTGTAACATTGTTACTTGGTGGATGCTGTTTCACATTGCACCTAAATAATTTCACATTACCTAAACATCTAATTTTCAGTGACGACAAGTGCTTCGCTGTCACAGAAACTAAGATGAAAAATTAACTAGTAGGTTAATTCCATTCTACCATCTGGTGTGGTCTGGACTGGTATCTGTGTCAGCTCCCTTAGATGCAGAAGTAGCTCTGAAATACAACTGTGATAGTTACTCCTCAGCACCCTTTCCCCTCACTCCACAACCCTCCACCACCAAAAAATGGCAATTGGTTTATATTCCTGTGTAGTCTTTCAGTACGGAGCCTTGTCAGTCACACCATATGGCAAGAAATACCATTTTTTTCTACTTATATTTCTTTCCATAGATTTACTACACTTTTTATTTAATTGATCTGCATGAAAACGAAAAAAAAGGAAAAAGAAAATGAAAGCATGTAGGAGCAATATAAGGAGGTAGTACATATGGAGGAGATTGAAAGGGGTAAAATGTCAATTTAGGTAGATGAAAAGTAATTTTAACCATTAATTCTATTATGTAGCTCGTTTCCCTTTCAGAAAAACAGTACCAGATCATGGTACTATTTATAAAGGCATTTGAAATGTTCAGATGTTCTTAACTGGTTTTCTTCGGTTCAATTCAGAGGTTATGTAGTTCGCTTCAGCCATCTCTATGCAAAAGTCCAAAAAATCTCAACTGCCAATTGAAAGCATATAGAATAAAGTAGAAT
Organism: Oreocharis arfaki; assembly: GCA_013398015.1. Taxonomy (NCBI): domain Eukaryota; kingdom Metazoa; phylum Chordata; class Aves; order Passeriformes; family Paramythiidae; genus Oreocharis; species Oreocharis arfaki. Next base: position 138,245 of record VZRR01012537.1, read on the forward strand.
TAGGAAGGCTAGCATTATTAAGCAATGAAATCCTTACTGTCATCACTGTTATCCTTTTATTTTATCTCCATTGGTACATCAGCCTGCCTGAAGCACTCAAAAGGGAAGTGTTGACATTATAGCATGCTGTGTATCTAGGGATATGTAAATGTATTTTGGCTTTCTTTGGCTGACTCTTCTAATGTCATAGAGAAAAAATGCAATAGTAACACCAGGGTCAGAAAACGGTTTTAAGTAACAATGTCTAAACCTGGTTAGAGTAGGTAGACTGAAATTAACCTTTCAACTCCCCTGGGAGAAAAGTGCCAATGGACTTTGTGTCATCTCCTTAATAAACGGGCAGGAGTGGCCTGCACTCTCACAGCCTCCTGGTGACAGACCGTTACTAGTGCTTGTACTGCTGTGACATGGGGGAAGATATATGGAGAGCTGTAGCTTTGCCCAGAGGTGGGAAAGATGATGGAGGAAGATTTTCCTTAGCAGTAACTACTACTTGAACAGACAGCATGTTTTCATTGTGTCATTGTTATCCTTGTACTTGTGCTAACAATGATATTGTTATCATTGTATTCGTGTTGAGTGTAAACTGAGCCATTTGCTCAGTTCAAAAAAACAGTTCAAAACAATCAGTTTTGATTGGTTTTGTGTCAAAATAATTTTAATTTTGATACAGAAACAAAACAGAGTTGATTCAGTGTTTGTGATGCAGCTGCTTTTTAAGACATGCTGTTCAGTCTGACTTCAAAACATATAGCTAGACAGTTTTACTTATTAAAAGTTATCACAAAGCATATGCAACATTATAGAGGTTTTTCCCTGAAATAGTTTTTCTCTTTGTAGGTATAGAGTTAAAAAATTAGTCAGGAATGACTGGAGGCTGTTTTCAAAAGCTCTTCAGATTTGTACAACCAAAATTCCTTCATGGAATGTAACAGTTCTGAAAATTTAACCCATTGTCACAGTTTTATTAGAAAGATCTTTAAACTTTTCCTTTTTGTTTATGATAATACGACGTATACTGGCTTTCTGTATTTCTTGTGGAAGTGTTTTTGTCAAAAGGAGATATTTAATTGATATTACACCACGTGCCTATTTGCAAAAATGGATCACTGGCGTAATCTCCTATATTTTAAATAGTAGATATTTTTTAGGACAAAACTCTGTTTGTTACAACTCCTTTCCCCATTTGAGAAAAGGGGAAGGAATCTTGCTAGTGAGTGGTATTATTCAGACTTTCTCTGCCTTATATTTGGGATAACATCAGCAAGAGCCAAAAATGTCTCCATAAGAGTTTGTCTTTTGTTTCCTTGTTACAAAGCACTTAAGGTATCCCAGCTTGCTGTTTCCTGTAACACACTTGTTCTGTGTTGCTTGATGCATATGGATTACATATGGAAATTGTTTTCTTTTTAAAGAATCAGAGACAATTGTAGAAGCCAGATTGAAAAACAACCCAGAGTCGACAGACCCTCTAAAGAATACGGATAAACACTTGGTCCAACAGGCCAGCAGCACTGGAGTTTCCTTTGTTCTTATTACAACTCTTCTTATTATCCCTGTTGTTGTCCTTCTGGCAATTTTAGAATTTATTCAGTGGAGGAAGACAACTGTCTATGGAGGTAACTGTGAGTAACTGTTCTAGAGAACAGGTTTTTATTATTCCAGTTCCAAATGTCACTGAACACTGAGGGGTGAGGGTATGACGAGATCAGCTCCCTGTGCCTTTGCCCTCCTGAACAGTTGCAGAGCTGCTGCATGCAAACTAAGGATCAGCAGGGACACAGCACCTGCAGCCCCCTGAGCCTTTAATATTGCATCTCAAGCTAGCATCTCTTCAGAACACGTAGCAAAAACTTTAATTGGTGTCAAGCCAAAAATTATTATCTCAGAAAGAACTAGGATATATTCATGTTGTATTGTCTAGAACTCAGAAATTTTAATACTGTGAGCATAGTTTGATTTTTTGGTATGGGATCTTTAAATTGCTGAGACAAAAGACTCTGTGGGTAGTACAGAGATACAGGCAAAATGAAAGCAGATACTATTACAAGAGATTATATATTATTGTTCTCTCCTACCTAGTCAGTTCTGTGAGTCAGACACGCTTCCATGATGCACCTTCATCCATTGCTCTGAAAGCTTAATTGGTACTTAGGAGTTATGTAAATTGGTTCTAAATTCGTATTGTATAATAACATTATTTTTCATAAATTGGCAGACTGCAATAGGCGTTTGATCAGTGGACTTATTTTGTGTCATGAAATTGTTTTATCAAGATACTTTCATCCACAGAAGAAAATGTACATTGAGTAGACTACACAGTTCTGCCACTGGTCAGGACCTGCTGTGACAGAGTAGACTATTCAGCAATCTAATATGGGCAACTGAATTGAATGTATTTTATTTGAAGATTTCAGCATACAGCTTCCTGACTCTTTGTATTCAAAAGCATTAGCATACCGAATGTGCTAGATTCCATATCAAATATGCTAACACTCTAGACTACTGGTGTACTGCCATAAATGGCTTGTTAGAGCTGCTGATTGGTTTGTTGAATGTCTGTGCTTTTTATCAGAAAATACAGGTAGTTATTTGATCATAGAACATTGGGGGTTTAGCTTATTTTTGAAATTTACTTTATTTTTCAGCTGATGGGGAACACAAACTTGATTCTAGTTCAGGCAGAATTTTAGGCAGACGTAGAGGTAAGTAGTCACCGAAGATGTTTTTAAGTACAGTAACTGGAGGCTTTTTTTCTATATTGATGTTGAATAACAGATTTGATGGAACTTTCTCAGAGGAAGGATTGGGGGCAAAGATCAGGGGGTTTTGAAAATGTCTTTTAAAACAACTTTCATCTGTCATTATCTGCCCACTAAAGAGGATGAGTCACTATCAGTGGGAGAGCAGCAGCTATAATGAGTTATTGTGGATCTGGTGAATGAAATGAAGCGCTTTGAAACTAGGGGCAAAGGGGTAGGAACACCAGTAACCTGTGTAGACTTAACAAAATAATGGATAGTCTGAAACTTCTGCTTCAAAGATGAATTTCCTTCTTCTTTCCTAATACATACACTCAGCTTTTGTGGCTCATGTGCTGAATCTTTAAAAACAGTTTCTGGAAGGACATTTAAAATAATGACCACTATACTGTTTAATTAGTAGATAGATTTTTATTCCCCCCTTAGAGTTAAAGCAAACCTTATGAAAATCCTTTCCTTTCCACAGGGAAAGGCGGTGGTGGAATTAACCTTGGGAACTTCTTTGCAAGTCACAAAGGCTACAGTCGAAAAGGGTTTGACCGGCTGAGCACTGAAGGAAGTGATCAAGAAAAAGATGAAGATGATGGCACAGATTCCGAGGAAGAGTGTACAGCATCCCCACTCCCACCAGCACCTTCGTCATCCTGAAACCAACCTTTGAGTTCTCCATTATGAGGTTCAACCCAGAATGTCAGATTCCTTTTCCCTTAAGCACGTTTAAGATTTTGTGTATTTAATTGTTAACTGTTCTAGTCTGTGGGGCTGTACACCCGTTCCTTTAATTTTTGTTTGGTTTTAGTTAGGTTTTTTAAGTGGAGGAGTTTATGGAAATTCCACATCAGTGCTGTTGGTTTTAATGTGAACATCTTAATAAAGCAAAGTCTTCTAATTGCAGGACTGATTTAAAGCAGTAGTATTTATCATCAAATATGGGGATCTTGTAAATAAGTCTTACTATCTGCTTCATCAAAATATTTTTTCCATAATTATTCAGTTGCCAGTTTCTGTTTTGTGCCTTTCCTCTTCAATGTCCTTAACCTGTTGCAGTACAGAGAATATACAGTGCCACAAGAAAATGAAGCTGCTAAGTCTTCTTCTATTTTTTTAAATCACTAACATGATATTGCATTGAAGGAAAGAAAGAAGTCTCTATTTAATTTTTTTCTTCTTCCTAACTTGATGTGTTTCTGGAATGTCTTATTTTTAGATGGTATCGCTGTTAGAACACTATTTTCAGAAGCTGAATGTAATTTGTGTAATAAAGTATTCGCAGAGCATTGGCTGTCGGAGTGTACTTTGGAATTTTTGCTTGCATTTTCTTGTATACAACTTTTGTAAAAGTTACATGGGCCACTTAATACAGTAGAAATTTTACTGTGTTCTACCAGCAGAGAAAGAAATGCTATTTTGTATGGAAGCTGGAAAAATATTTTGCTATGTCACCAGGTTGTTTTTTTTCCTTTTTTAAGTCTAATAATCTGCATACATGTACTAAGTCAGCCTTAAACATCTAAAGAGAAATTTTATTTGTATAACAAAACTGCAAGATATTTCCTTAATAAAACACATGGTCTCAGCTAAGAGGAAACCTGTGTCTCAAATTAAATATGCAAATTAGTCAGGGTAGGCATCTAATACTACCTGATTGGAAGTACTGATTTTCTTTTTTTCTCCACAATTCCTTTTTCATCCATATAACAGGAATCCTCACTTCTGTAATGAGCTCTCTCATTTAAAAGCAGACTTACAGAAGTCCTGCTGGATAATTACCCTCACTGTATGAGTCATCTGGAGTGTGAATCATTGTGTAACATCATCATGACTAATCAGTCCAGTTTGAGGATCAGAGCATAATTAATGTCCTTTTAAAACTATTATGAGCAGAGTGTACACAGCTGTAATTGCCACAGGGTTTTATGAAACAGTTGTCATTTTCGTCATTGCAGGTGTTGTAATAGGCTACTGCTGGCACTGAGGTTGGAAAATGCACTTTAGGCTCCTTGTGGTGGTTTTGCAAGGTGGTTTATGGGGGAATAAGGATAATGATAGTGCAGCAAAAGGTAAGATTTCTTCCCCCAGTGAGATTTTATAAATCCCCTTTTTCTGGGAAAAAAAAAAAAACCAAAAAACCCCCAAAACCCAAACTCAAAATCCTTTGCAAGCTGGTTTCTTTTGTCACGTATGGCAAAATCTCCAGGACAGCCATCTGAAATGCTGGAGTACAGGCACGGTTTCATGTGAAATGTATTTAGTGCATACTCTTGAGTTGCTTCCTCTACTGCAAATTTTTGTTTTCCTAATGTTACAAGGAAAACAGCCTATTTCTTTCTCACTTTTGAAAGCAAGGCAGTATTATTTTTGGCTGTGGCCTTGATGTTCTTATATATAAATAAAAACAAACCAGTTAGTTGGGAAGAATCCTCTGAAACTGTCTGCAAAAATGCTAAGTCACTAGTTTACAGGAAGTTTCCAGTGACAGCAGTTAAGAAGGCTGTGGTGACACGGCTGTCATAGGTGGTGTATATGGCATCAGTTGTAAAAGACCACAGGCTTTTCTCAAAAGCAATCAATAAGAGTATGTTTTTCTAACATATAGTTAGCTCACCTTATGTCCAAATGATGTTGCATGTTCTCTGCTTCCATTAGCAGAGCTCAATGGAAGTCATATGCAGCTTCCCTCCTTCCCTTCCCTCCCTTTCCTTTATTTGAGTTGTATTTCCAATTCTAGATGATGTTTTGTTGAGAGGGAATCAGCCAAACAGTTTAACTGCAAGTACAGGATAAATCAGATTAATTGATCTTTAGTCATAATCTCAGCTCTCTGGAATTCAGACACTGGTCTCTACAATAACCCTGGGCTGCCTAAAGAGAAGCAGGATGAGGGAGCAGATTCTGCCCTTCCACTCTGCTCTGGTGAGACCCCACCTGCAGTGCTGCATCCAGCTCTGGGGTCCCCAAAATAAGAAGAATGTGGACCTGTTGGAGTGGGTCCAGAGGTGGCCACAAAGATGATTAGGGGGCTGAAGTACCCCTCTTGTGAAGATGGTGAGAGAGGTGGAGTTGTTCCGTCTGGACAAGAGAAGTCTCCCCAAAGATCTCATTTTGGCCTTTCAGTACTCAAAGCAGGTTTATAAGACAGAAACTTTTTACCAAGGGCTGTAGTGACAGGACAAGGGGGCAATGGTTTTAAACTGAAAGAGGGAGGTTTAGATTGGATATTAGGGAGATATTCTTTATTCTGAGCATGGTGAGGCACTGGCACAGGATGCCCAAAGAAGCTCTAGATGCCCCATACCTGAAAGTGTTCAAGGCCAGGCTGGATGGAGCTCTGAGCAACCTGGTCCAGTGGAAAGTGCCTGTGCCTGTGGCAGAGGGGTTGGATTAGGTGATTTGTAAGGTCACTTTCAACCCAAGCCATTCTATCATTTTTAATAACTGCATGGACAGGCAACCAACTACTTTCCAGCAGCAATCAAATTTCAGTACCTCAGGTTTTGTGCTCTAATTTTGTACAGGTGCAATGACAAAATTGGAACATCTGAACCTGTGTGAAGGTACTGAATGTTCTTGATCTCGTATTAAAGCTGCATTTATGAAAACAATGTACCAGAGACTTCATACTGCAATAGAAAATTCATGTAAAAAGGAAAACACCAGCTTTCTGAATCATAGTTCTCATTTTAATGAACCAGCAGACCATCCTCCATTCCTAACAGGTTGTATGTTCTAATATTTATGGTATTAAGTGTTGAATTCTGGTTATTCAGTCCAAGCTAGTGAAGTTAGAGAGCATGTTTAAATTAGTTTTCAGCAATTGTTCCAGATAAGACTATGCTTTAATGAACAACATGTTCATTGCACATGTTAAGATTTAAAAGATGTGGTGCTGTCTTCCATGTGCTGTTGATTAATCTTTTAAGCCTTTTCAAGAAGGAAGAATCTTGGCTATTGTAGGGGCTGAATATTTTCCTTTAAACTAGGCTGACCAAGTAGCTGAGCACCTTTCCCTCTGGTTGTACTGTACTAAGCATCTGCCTGTTTTGCATAGTCTGACCCATGGGAAGTCTTTCAGAGTGATGGGAAGGCGGTTGCGATCCACTGGCAAGTGGTGTCGGGTAATTTTTGGCACCTTGTTGTGAACCTGCTGTAAGTGAGGGCAGACTGGGACAACTGCAAGGTGCCATGAGGAGGATGCACTGACTTTTAACACACAGGTTGACACCCACGTCACCTGAAGGTGTCCCAATTAACTGAAATTACAATCCAAATTAAGCAGTTGTCCTTGCCACTAAGTATCATTAGGTGTAAGTTGATTCCTTGGGAAGTATCTTGGTTAAGTAGTTTTCTAATCAAGCAGTGCACTGTAGAGTTAATGAGGATGTATAGATCAATTGCAAAAGCTTCTTCCTTGCCAAAACTAGATTTATTTAAGTTTTATCAGAATCTTTAGGTCAGTAATGTCTGTCACGCTACAATGGACTAGGATTAAGCATGTGTCATGCTACAGAGAAGGGGCTTTGGTAATTTTAAGCTTGCCATTCAAATACACATGTGGAAACTTGTTTGAAAGTATGTATTAACAGTAAAAGTTGTGGGGAACATCACTGCTGAGCAATTCAAAAGCAACTTTATTATTTAATTGCACATTAGGACATACTCTAAAATTTTAAAGACTATGTCATTACATAGTTCACAGTTTGTGTGGATTCATGTAGTGTACCAGTAAAAAACCCCCAAACCAGAACCAAATATTCAAGTCAATTAAAATTAAGAGCTGAAATTAAGCCACTGTATTTTCTGTGTAAAACAGATGCTAGTGAAGACTAGAGTTTTAGCATCCTGATTTGCCTTTACTTGTTTGGGGGTTTTTTTAATTCTTAAATGTGAAAATACTTTTTCTCTTATATGAATTATCAAAATTTGTTAGTAAAATTTACACTGTAAATTTACACTGCTCTTTAGGATCTTCTCCAGTAATGGTGAAAAATTAGATTCATCTGTATGGCTAACCATTACTGGCAGAAGAAAAGAGGAGCTGACAGTGTAGAGGAGGATTTAAAATCTACAGTGATAGCAACTTATCCAAGCAAAACCTGCAAACTTCTTGCTGTTTCTGGACATGGTGGCTGAAAAACCTAAAAGAACATCCAGCTGGCATTGTTAGACACATATTTGGAGAGATACTGCAATGGCAGTCAATCTGGAAGCTGCACTAGATTTTTTTAAGTACTACAGGCCATGAAGGCACTTTATTTTACTCTTTCTTTATCTCCATTCCACTCATGTTTCTTATTCATGAGTTGCATGTGAAGCATGACATCCTGTGAGCGAAGCTGTCTGATTTCACTGTACAGCTTTTTAGAAAACATACAGTTAAAGTAGGGGCAGTCTTCTTTTAGGGCACTGTGCCAAAGTACTGGTTTAAAGATGCACTGGAGTAAAGATGCACTTTCCCCCGTGGAAAATAGTCAGTGGTAACAGTTCAGCAAACTAGAATTATTAATTATTACAGGCTACATTTATTTTTCTGAGACATATGAGAAACCTAAATCTTCTACTCTTTTTAATTAGAATTGAAAATTTTTTTCAGAATGGAGATGAGGCAACAGCCATAAGAGGCTAAAATTGGTGCTACTTATCGTTTAGGGTTTCAGGGCAGAACCCTGCCCTGCCCACTGCAATCCTCAATGCTCTGAATACCCTCTTCCCTGTGTTTGTTACTGCTTCCTGCAGCCACAACACATCCTAAAACTGCTGCTCAAGAGAAAATTACTTGCAGGAAAAAGGACTGAATCCCACAATTCTGCCATGTTTCCTCGGCTCGGCTCTCAGGTCACACACACCGTGCCACGCATAAGGAAGTAGAAGGCATGGCCTTTTTCCAGGCACTTGCCTGCGAGATCCTACTCACAGCAACCAAGAGGTAATGAGTACTGACATGTGCCTAGTTCTTTGGAAGGTATAAAGCTGTACTGAAAGTTTACCACAGTTGGCAGCTGTGGTACAAAACCACCTAATGCACAAGCAGAGTATTTTTGTACTCCAGCTCACGTGGCAGGTCAGTCACACAGCCTCCACATAATGTGGGTCACGTTGCTCTCGGAAATGTATTCATGCTCCGTAATTACCGACAATTCAATGTGAAAATTACCGAAAATGCTGCTGTGAACATAGTTTCAGGAAGAAATCCTCTGAAGGGCAGGGTGGGCAGCAGTTCCTGCTGTTCCCACGGGTCCAGGCTGCCACCGTGCGACTGACGCTCCAACACAAACCCCGAGTATCTCCCTCTGGAGACGAACACACGAAAGTGAAGACTCTAAAAAAATTGTTCACCAGTATGACACCGTAACTATGCGCTCTGCTTTCCTTCTTCTTGGTCTTTAATCTGTGGGAGTGATGGATGATATTTCTGACTATGGTAAAGACTCAGAATCAATCCGGTGGGGAAGCACCTGTGTTATTTACTGCATGTCACTGAAACGCTGCACAAAATACAGAACTCATTTTCTTAAGGGCTTTTCTACTGGGGCTTTCATCACTATGTCTTCCAGCTTTGTGAAGAGTAAATAAGTATTTTTTGCAATTTGCTACTCACTCTGTACCGAAGGGGGAAGTGAGGCATAAGGAGATTAAAGGCATCATATGCCAAAAATAATCAGTTAATTTTAGGTACTGAATTTGTGAAACCTGATTTATTCTCTTTTAACTCACTTACTCAGATATCACTTTACATATTTAAGGCACAAATTCTTGTCACTAGCTGCAGATCTGAATGCTCCAGCTCTGCTGATGAGTTTTAAGATGCTTCTCAAGCACCCAACAAAGGGCTCACCCATGTGAATAATGAGTTTTACATGGAAATACAGAATTATAGAAAGTTGTATCCAAGTGATCTGCTAAACACTGCACTAGCATTCTGTAGCAGGGCAGCACTGCCTGGCAAAGGGGAAATGCTGTATTTCCTACAACATTTATTGTTTATTGGCACACCTGCTTCTGCTATCAGTGCAGCAAGGTTGCTGCAGATCCCTTCATCTATGTACAAGTTGAAAGGAGAACTGACTAGGGAATGCATCTCTCAGCATCAACTGCTCCTGAATCAAATGTTTTAAAATTCAGTTTACTGTCTGGTTACTTCTATCTGGAAGAGCCTTCCTCTTCAAATTAAAGCTTTTTGTGTACTGCTTTTCATTCCAAATTTCTACATAGTTTGGTTACCAATATAAGAACAGCAGACCAGGAGGTCTTCTAATAGGTGAAAGGATAGTAGAAGAGTATAGTGCTCATTTCTTGAAGACACTGCTAAATCTTGCTTACTTGTGTCAATTTTGGTCTTCTAATCTAGAGCAGTGTCTGGTGGGGTTTTTTTTCAGTTTCCAGTGACTGTTCTTCATGTCAATAGTTTGAAAACCTATTGTATTTTATTTCAATGAACCTCCCCCATGCAGAGAAGGCCACATTTCAGTGCACTGATAAGTTACTAATGCCTGCTGGTTAATACAGTTGACCAAAATTACCAGGAAGCCTGAATGATCAACAATATGTTAAAGGTACACAGTATGTTAAATGTTTCTGTGTTTTTTCCCATTCCTCTCTCACTGCAGCATTTTCTTTCTCTTCAGTGTAGCTCTTGCTTCACTTCCACAACACTTGCATTACTCCAGAGCTGCCCCAGAAAACAGCTCTGCTGTACTGTGCACAGTTCGGGAACTGATCACTTTAACTAAGAAAAAAATAAGAGAGGCTGGTTCTCTTTTTCAGCCACCAAAGCAGAAATGAGTCTTACAAACAATGCCTTATTCTCCAGTTTTATCCCTGACACTAGTATTTTCTTCAAAAGCACGATATAAAAAAATAAATATTTATTCCATGTATGCATACACACAATATATTCAGAAAGACGCTGTCGGAAGCAGTCTTGGTGGAGAAAAACTGTATCTGTAGGACTGCATTTTCAGAAGACACAAAATAGTTTGAGTATTAATTATTTTTCATTTGAAATTTAAGATAGGATTCTGTCATGGTGCTGAGCTCTTTTCTCACACAGATGCATCCCATGATATCAAAGATATATTGTACTGTACATTTGAATTGCTGTATGAGGTAGGTACCTACAACCTGGACAACCACATCTAATTGCCTAAAATTAACTGAAAACTCTTAATAAATAGTACATTCCTCCACCTCTAAGTCACATGACATTCAGCAGCAGAGAGGAGGGAACACACACATTCAGAGAGCAAGATAAGCAAATCTTCCACAGCATCACCCAGAAGTTGCTGAATTGCTCAATTCAGTTTTCTGCTAGTGTTCTTCATCTTCATGTCAATCCCCTATTAAAAAAAACCACAAAAGAACTGACTTGCACTCATCAGTTTTCCACATGAAAAAATTCCTGTGCAGCTGACTTTGAGATACAGTCTTCTCAGCAGGAAGCCCAGACCAGTAACAACTTACTCAAGGAAATCAGAGAGTAAGTTAATACCAGTGCTTCAGCCCACTGTCTAGGGAAAATCTCCCAACATGCACAGGCTCAGTGAAGAGGTAACTGTAATGGAGAACCAGATGTTTGTGAAAAAGCACAAATGAATATTAAATGCTCTTAAGATTTTTTCACTTGCTGAAATACTAAAACTGCCTACTCTAGCAGAGTTTTGATCAACACGGAACAGCTGAAGCCCTCATTGTTTCATGCACAGAACACCACACGTATTTGATTCTGGCAGTTTTATTGTTTTCTGACATCTTAAATGGATTAGACTAGAAATTAAAAGTTGTAAAAGTCAGAGGTTGCAGCTTCCCAGAAAGAACAGAAAACTGTTATATAACAGAAAAAGGAAGACATGAGTTTCTCTGTAGGGGAGGGAAAATTTACACCAAGTTGCTTAGGTTAAATTCATCTCACAGTGCACATTAGAAATGAGTAATCTAAGGGTTAAATGGAAAAGGTCATTACAGTGAAACGATGCATTGTGTCCTGAGAGGGTAACAGTAAGGCATGGCCACATTGCCATTCTACCAACAAAATCCGAAATTTAAATGCATGATCAGAATAAGTGCTTTTACTAGTGCTTTTTCTTAACACCCAGACAAATTAACCAGTAGATACCTGCAGCACTCATAGATTCAATAAGCAGTAAAGTGGATTGGGCTAAGGAAGTTTGAGGTTGCTTTTTTGTTGGGTTTTTTGGTTGTTTTTTTTTTTCAGTCTGCCACAGTAGTTCCAAACTGCTTGGCAATGAAACGTGACAGAAGACTATCCTTAAGTCTCGTCTGTCTTGGTCTGAAGGTTCCAACAAGGTGAAGGCCATTGCTCTGGCTTTGCAGTGTTTGGTTCGATGCAATGATCTTCTCTCAGCTCAGACTCATGTCTACCATCTGCTGATTCTTGGTCTTTGCAAGCTGCAGGTGGAATCTGTACAGCAGACATAACATCTCTTTTGTAGGCATTTATTTCCTGTTCAGCAACAGAGTCTGGTTGGCTTGAATTATTAGATCTTTCAGATAAGCCAATATAGTCATGGTCAACTACTGCACCTTGTAGAAAGTAATGGTTGCCTGTAAAAGGAAAGTAGACATTAGTTCAGATCCCTGAAGCCATACTTAAAATGTTAACATTTTAATGAGGCACTAACTTACTTACCAAAATAATTTCCAAAAGAGGACAAGAATGTTTGAGTGACAGCAGACTGATAAGGTAAATTTCCTAGTTTCACTGAGCATCAAATGTATGGCATCTCATTATATCCACAAAATAATCTTTGCAATGATCCACATTTAGAGCTTTTCTTAGCTAAGTCAATGACTAGCTTGATGTCTATCATAGTCAGCTACTGAACTAACAGCTTGAATAAATGGACATGCAGATTCTTTCATTTTGTGCATGCATACAGACAAATGTGGTTTCTTCACACTTTCACTGGGAAATCTTAATCAAACACACAACAGTCTTCCTTAAACTGTAAAAAGTTTTAAAATTAAGTGAAGTAGGTAAGTAAAAAAAAAAAAAACCAAAACCAAAAAACACCCCCACCAAAATCTATCCCAGCCAAGACCAAGACAGTCACTTCCTGAAAAAGGGAATTCTACGTTTACTGCGCTGCTTCTGCAATATTCTGCGGTAAACATATTAGGCTCTAATACTACAGACAGACACTTTAAACCTTTTATACAGTGACACAATTTACCGAAGTTAGTGTAATAGCTGTACATTATCTACATGCTTGGTATGCGTGTGACTTCCTCCTCCTGCATCAGCAATTTAATGAGGAACTGGAAGGCACAGAGTGATTGTCCAAAAGAAGTAGCAGCCTCGTGACATGACATGAAATCAATATCTCAGCTATGAAATCAGTAACTGACAACTGACATAAATATTTCAGCTTCTTACACGAAATTCCACAATTCGTTTCAGCTTTGCAAATCTCTCAGCTTTAAGAGGTGATGGAAGAAATTACCATCTCAGTGTAGTTTATATATTTACAAGAACCAAAGCTTGACCTCATGTGCCAATAGTGTGGGAATTCTGCTCTTCAAGAACTCTGAAGTAAAAAGCAGCTTGTTCTGTGACAGAAGTCTTCTGTACATCAAGTATTTAATTTCCCTCAAAATGCCTACAGTGACTCAAAGACAGCATGAGCAGAAAAGAAAAAGCTGCCACTCTTTGATTTGCAAAAGGAGATGCTGAATATGTAAGACCAAGAGCAGAATTTGGTTACCCAAATCTTTGGGAATTTCTAGCCATCCTACCACAGAGCATGACAATTGTATTTGCTCTGGTAAGAGAAACGCTGACTTCTTCAATTTAAAATAAACTATTCCAAATTCAGTTCTCTGATGTACTCTTCCTATTTTAAGGCTTTAGAAGACACTCTGATGTTGTATAAAAGAAAAAGTTCCCATTGCACAAGCAAAATTAAGTGAATCTGGCCTACCCCGAAACAGAAACACAGTCAGAAAATGCTCCTTGAAAACCGTTCAGCCAGCTTATACTTCTAGCATGTTCTTATTCTTCTATCAGCCAGCACGAATAGAGCCAAGCCATTGATTAGAAGCAACTTTAATAGAGGCTACTTTTAGAAAGTCTTTAAACATGATTCATGAGCTCTCTTTCATGCTCTGCATAGTTTGACATCACTCACACTCACTGTTCTCCTTACTGAAAACTACAGCTATTACATTATTATGTGTGCTAATGTAACTCCCACTGGTGAGTGAATGATACTTGTTCATTCTAACAACCAAACACAACAGAGAAGTTTAAAAAACAACAAAAAACCCCCAACTTTTTTTACATATATAAAAATACGAATTTTAAAAATATTATATACACCTTTTTCTCTGGACCCTCTTATGTATGGCTTGAGGTGAGACATCTTGATGGGTCTTTTCAGCCTGGATCCTGTGGAATCTCTTAATATTGCACAGCCATTTTCTGTGATGTAATCTATAATACAAGGACCAATCCATTCCGACTGGAAACGACCATCTTTCCACCAGTTTTTCCTTTGCCTGAGGACTTCATGACCAACTTTAAGTCGAAGAGTATTTAATTGTTTTGGCTTCCTTTTAACTGTGATTTTGGTCCTGATTTTTTGTTCATCTGAAGTTTTTTTATCTGCCTACAGAAAGATACATATAAATTACTTTTTTTTTTCCAAAGGTAATCATGCATTTTTGTAGCATTGGTTAATAGTGCTTAGCATGACAGTTTTGGATGTGTGTAGTTCATAATTATGTGGGACTGAAGAGTGATAAAGAAATTGATTTTATCTTCATAAATCACCAGTCCATAGGCAATAGCTTTCATCTTCTCTTTTCTGCCCACTAAGTCAGACATAGTAAACTTCTGACAGTAGCTCTCTTTTAAGGTTACTCCCTCCAAATACATACGAGGTGTGTTACACTGAAATGAAGGGATCACAGGGGAAGGAAAACAAACTAAAAACCACCACTCAAATCCTCACACGATTTTAAAAGGTTAGTTGTACTTTATGCCTCAGACCTCTCCATCTTTATCTGCAGTCCTCTTACTAGTAAAATTCAAATATATAACATTTACCTGGTAATCTGAGGTTTTCTCTTCTTCCAGTGCTTGACTGAATTTTTTAGTTGCTTCAAATATTTTGGCAAAAATACTGCATTTTCCTTCCAGACATATATTCATGGGCTCAACAACACGTGGGTTACGGTTGAACATTTGGAAATACGGGGTGTTTTGATCTGGCTCCTATTTAAATGGGGACCAAAAGCAAGCAAATTTAGCATAGAGCTTGGCAGACATTTTGGAGAACTTCAGTCAAAAGAAGAAGACCCTTCACATACCAAATTTGTCAAATTGAAAGCATAGGCTATAGCAGACAAGTATTCATCCCAATCATTTGGATGGTCGATGCAGTACTTGTTAAGGAAAGTTTTGATTGTTTTGGACATTCTTTCATTTACATCAGCTGTCTGAGGATAAGACAATACAATTTGCTTCATTCCGAACAGTGCAAACAGTTCTTCATTTATCTTCAAAAGAAGAAGAACACAATTAGTGAACATTTCCTCTGTTCTGTAACCCATTTCAAGTAAAAAGCCTCAGTTTTCCACCCCTTTTGTTGATATGGTGGTGACTGGGAAAAGTCTTGCGTACATATTGGCACAAATGAGAGGTAAAGGAGCAAGCAAGGCTGAGGAGCCAGTGATTGATGGTTCCTAACCACCATTTTGGCCACTTAACTCAATCTGTCATTACCTCCACATCACAGTCTGATGACTTTGTGATCTCAGAGAGGAACAAAGTGTGCTAAGTCCTTCATAATCACTACAAACCAATGTCAAAAATACCCTTAGCTATTGCTATACCAGGCAATATGGATGAATGAGATACAGCAGACTGCAGTGTGCAAATTTATGCCAGTTCAAGTGAGTGACAAAACCTGCACTATGACTGCCAGGAAATAATTTTACTTTGTTCTTTTTACAAAGAATAAAGCCCTGGGAAACATTGAATAGCATTATAATTGCAAATTACAATTGGTTTGACTTTTCTTTACTTTTTCGATTAAAGAAAAAAATACTAAAGTCTTTCTCAGAAACAATCTAAAATTCAAATCTAATATAAGGGAAAATGTATTTTTTCTTGAGAGAAAAGAAGAATCAAAAAAAAAAGAGATTAACCAGCCATGTAAATACTTACCTGATAAACAAGCTCTTTCCCTTGATCAATAGGCATCTTTTGAGGTGGCCCATATAAGAAAAACACATTTATGATTGCCTTAGCAATTTCAGCTGCTGAAGTGTCATGCAGTGGTAAGATAACAGTCCATCTTGTAAACAAATCTGTCATAATTATGATGTATTTGTGACTTCTGTTGGTAACATTGAAAGGTCCCATTAGGTCTATAGTGACTGCTGTCCATGGGTCCTCTGCTTTTATAGAGTGTGTTTTTGGCACCGTGGTGGTTGTGTTCTTTGCCGCCTGGCAATGCTGGCAAGCATACACCTGGAGAAGACATCAGGGAAGATGTTATCAATAAAAAGTGATGGTGAAGTTTAAGACAACCATCAGAAACACAGATCTCCACTATTTCTCTGTAAATCAGGTCAGACCAGGCAATGTGAAACAAATTAATCATCTTTCTTACAATTTTTTACCTCTACATTTTTCAGACCCAGCATAAAACCAAAATAAAACCAAGCAATACTGAAGGCCAGGAGAGGGACATGTAAAAGAACTCATAGCTGAATTCTCTTCATTCTGAAGGCACCGTGCTCTTTCAAGTCCACAGCACAAATTTTAAAATCCATTACTCTGGATTAGTAAACACTAAAGGAAGCAGGAAGCAGCTGGGAATGAAAGTAAATCCTAATAATTCCCCTTTTGGGTCATCTACGTATGCTGTGGCTGAAAAACTCTAGAAGTATACATAGTCTTCCATGCATAACAGCTTAATCTACAGGACAGAGCCCCTTTGTCCAATCTAAATTGAAAGGAAAGACTAATTTTCAGTTCATGTAACAGATGCACATGAACTCAAAGTATTCAGGTAATGCAGCAAGCTGATAGCAACAGTAATTTGGCTTTAAAGGACATTTACATACAGTTTCCTGAAGGATCAAATTCTGCTAGGAGTTCCTGCCCCTGTATCTTTGGGTGAAGGAGGAGCTTTCCCAAGCTTTAATCTGTTTAACTATTTCCTGAACATGCCTAATTGTAAAGCAGAGACACCATTTTCACATTCATATCTGCTGGCAGCTGCTCTGGCCACATATCCTTGTGATGGCGCATTGCATCCTAACAAAGATATGTGAGAGTCCTTGCACCAGAAATCTTGTGCCCTGCCTACCAAAAGAGATTATGGTTCCCCACCACAGCATAGGGGTGTGCAAACCAGTAGCAAAAGAGTAAAAAGTAGTAAAAGAGAAAAAAACCACCATGCATTGCCACGATGACCAGTTGCAGGGTGCAAGCTCACATTTCCTCCTCATAAAACAGCGCCACTACTCGCTGTATCAAAGTTCATAGGATTACCAAACGCTTGTAACAGACTACATAAAGTATCCTCTAGCTATGAAGCCATACCCACTGCTTGACATCATTTGTTACAGAGGTCCAGTAGTAATTAGACTCCACTAAAGTCAGTGTCCTTGATATACCATGATGAGTGCCAGCAGCATTTTTGTGGCATTTCTCGAGGACATTTTTCTTCTCTTCATCTGAAACAATTACCAGGCGCATTTGTTTTCTGTCTTTTCCAACATAGAACAACTTGTTTTCTGAAAGAAGTACCAGCAAATTATAAGCAAGTGCTTTGTCTTCTGTTTAGTTTACTAAACTACTGAGCATGACTCAGAACAGAATTTATTACAATAAGTTCACTTCGGTGTAAACATAGCATTTTGTTTACAAACATTTCAATTATGTCCCCCAAAGAGCCATTAGTTCAGCCATGTTTATTAACTCCTCTGGACATGAGGAGTCACAAGGGCAAGTCAGAATGCAAACAGTATTCCCACAGGAAGCCTGACTGAAACACAAACTAACACTGGGGTTCAAAAGGGAGGTAGGAGTGTTGAGACTGTTGTTTGTGAAGCTGTTGGGTGCCTGCCAGCAACCTGTCACTGATAGTCACAGATTTAACTCCTCCCTGCCTTCTCTCTACACAAAATTGGCAGTTTTGATGGGATTGAGACAGCACAGCAGACTACAAAGTCTCATAAAGGCTCATGCATCTCCCAGAGCTGAGATAAAGTTGGGAACAGCCTGGAGGCTCTCAGGTGACTGATGGCAAAGCTGTCCTTGCACTTCTGCCCAGTCATCTCCCAGACAGGATGGAGCATTCCTTGTCTCCAGCTGAAGATATATTTCCCTTTCTGTAATCCTTTCAATTATGGATTGCAGTGACTACATATTTCTACAGTATACGAAACAAGGTTTGGCTTTTATATAGATAAATATAGATATATATGTAGTCCTGGAATGGACTAAAGCAGATTGAGCTTCCATTTCTACAAATATCCTGTTACAGATTAACCAGGGATTTGCAGAGCATTTGTCTCATAGACAATGTGTATTAAAATGACAGAATACTGCAGAACAAGATGTCACTTTTTTTTCGTATTAGCAAATCTTTATCTCAGTATCTATTTCTGGCATAATATGAGAGAAAATTTTTACCTTCGAAAACAAAGTTTTTGGCAGCTCTCCTGATTCCACTTCTTTCACTTGATAATGTTGTGGGATGATACTCCCCTGTTCGCTTGTAGTATGCAATCTGCTTCAGGTGGAGCCCACCACTTTTTCCACTGCGAACCATTGCCAATCTGAACAAAGTGCACAGAATTTATTAGTTAAGTTGTCAGAGAAGCACATCTTCAAGATTTTACTGATTTCTTTGTATTTCAAAGGCATCCTGGTTATGCAGCCTCTAAGAAGAGGTTACACCATCCACTGTACATATCCACCATCAACTTTAGCAACAAGGGACACTGCTTGAAACACTAATTTTGTTCTAAGCAGAGTTGGTTTTGTCAAACTTCAAAATTTCCACATAATGGAAGCTTCTACTATACTCGTTGGACAGGGGAAGGAAATGCGATCAGAGAGAAAGAAATTGTGCTTCTCAATTTTGAGTACCTCTCAAATTCAGTTATGCTAGAGATTGTCCAAAGATCCACCTTAGTTGAGAAAAACCCACATAGGCAAAGAGGAAAAAAAAAACTTCCCAGACAGAAACCAATGGAAATTAATTTTTTTCACTAATTAATCTAACAGTTAGATTTTGAAATTCCAAACCAGACTCTGCATGTGAGATAACAATTCATTCCTTGACACAGGCTGACTTCCCTGATCACATTAATAAGCAATAATAACATTAGTAAAATGGGCCATTGATACAAAATATGTTTGGGTTTAGCACGAATAGCATCAAAATATTTACGCAATAATGAAAACCGAAATATTCACAGGCAGGATTACTGATGCAGTCTCTACATGACTTGAATGGTTTGGTTTTCTCCCAAATCTGTTCCAGCACCATAGAGGAAACAGCAGTTTAATCCTGCTCTCACTGATGTCTGCAGGAGCAGGATCAAGCTTGGGGTCTGCCATGTCATAATTTCGTAGTGAATGCTGGTTTTCCACAGCATTAAGTAAATTTCTTCCTTATCCTGCCACTGTTCCAATGCCAGACTGTGACAATACATAGCTAGCTAAAAAGAGTAACTAGTTTGTACGTGCTAAGTGACTTATAATTATGGGGAAGTGACAGTGTCCAGTGAGTCTGGAATGCGCACTGTCTCATTATGTGGTGATGCTATTTGAAAACAAAATGTGTAAGATGTCTATTTTTTTCAATTTATACATCCTTACCTACCTTTTACTATGAGATAAAGAGCTCTTAAGAGTGATTATGCAAGCTTTCATTTCATCTTTTCCTCCCAGGAAATAAAATGCTATACGTTATTTTTGGAACCTGCACCCTGAGCTAAGCACTGCTGCTATCAATGGCAAATGCATGCCAGGAACTTCCAATTCAAAACGTGACAAGACTTTTGCCGCACCTAGTACTTCATTTTGTACAACATAGAGCTGGTTTTCGAAAGCAGCCAAGTCTCTTGTCATCCAGCATTAGTGTTTTAAAGTAAAATTTTCATACCTGGGAGAACTAGCACAGATGTACTTTTCAATACCACAATCCTGCCTGTGAAGGAAGAGGGTGCTTCAGAACAGGGAAAAAGAGGAGCTAGAACACAGGATTGCTCTGACACAGTAAATTTACATCTGACAGCACATGCTAAACTAACCCACCGAGCTGGTAAATTGGATAACTAACGGCAGAAAAGGAGGTGAGGCTACCATGAAATAAATTCATGTTTCTGTTGTTTAAAATTAGTCAATTAACTAGTATTTCTGAGAGTAAAACAGCACTAGTGAAGGGCAAGTAAAATTTCCCATCTGCCAGGGGCACACATTCAAGTTTCACTCAGGGGCTTCCTGAAGGCCAGTCCTGCACCCAAGTTACCTGAAGTCAAAACTAGCCAGGTAGTCAAAACTGCCGCTTAACCACAGGGATGATGGACTCTTTTGGCTTGACACAGACTTTCACACATTGGAAGAAAAGACATTACAGAAGAATCTTTATTCTTCTAGTACCTTTGAAACTTGCCTGAAACAGCAAATACTCTCCATAGAGCCCCAAATTGCCCATTCTAATAAAATGAAGTTGCACAGCAACAAGATACTTCTAAGCAGGACCACAGCATACACTTCAGCTAAGCAGACACCCTATCCACATTCCTGCAATGTCAGTTTCTGTTATAAGAGTTTTGAAGAGCTTAGGTAATTGAGCCAATGAAGAAAGAATGCACTATATAGCACCCACAAACATTAATTTAGTAGGATCCTGATCCAGCACACTGTTAATCGCTTCAACAGTCTGATGGACTCCTGTCTAATAAGAGCTTCCCTCCCGGATATTTCATTTCTTGTGTCCCTACTAATCTTTTCCCCCACTAATTTACTTTGTTTGGCCCAGTCCTAAAAAAATACCAAACAAAATAAGACCTGAAAAGAGCGACTTATAATATCTTCCGGTTTTCTTATTTATTCAGATAATCCATATGCTATGTCTGTCAATACTCATAATGCATCTGGTAGTCTAAAAATCAAAGACATAACATCAGCTATCCATTGTTTAGTACCTTTGAAGTTGGAAAAGTATACACCAGGAAGTATTTTGGCAAAGAGAATGAAACTTTCATATAACCAGAGGTCTTCTAACTTTAGAGGGTTAGCCAAAACAGCCACACCTGCTAGCACTGAGCTGTTTATGCTGGTTTGAAAGCAAACCAGTGAGAGACTCCAATGTCAGATAAAAACAATTTAATAAGAAAAAATAAAATAAAATAAAATAAGTGCAATAGTACAAGGAAACCACTGACAGAGTCAGAATACAACCTGACACCCTGTCCGTCAGGGTGTTGGTAGCAGTCCAAATGGTGGCTGCGGTCCTCCTGGAGTGATGGTTCTGTTGAAGCAGTGATCTTGTGGAAAAGAGTCTGTTCTTCACCTGAAGGTCCAGTG
>VZRR01012539.1:0-12544 GCA_013398015.1 Oreocharis arfaki
TATTGCCTGACAGTGGGAGGCATAGGAGTCCTCTGACTCCTGGTGAGCCTCCCTCACGGATGGAAGGGTGGAACACCACCAATCTATTTCCCTTTCACTTTTCCTAATAAGCCTTTCTACTTCTTCCCTAAGCTCAGATGCTGGCGAAAGGAGATCATTCACCTGTTCTCACCGCAGCCATGCCTCTTCTGCAATGCCCCCTGGTACCACTGATAAGCTCAAACACTCCACACAGGAAGGGGTCCCAGACAGACACATCCTTTTTGGAGGGTTCTATTTGGCTACATACACTTGTAGTAGCGGCAGTTTTGGATCGCGTAAAAACCATTACCAACAAAAAACCAAAAACCCAAAACCAACCAACCAACCAACAAAACACAACAAACTAAAACCTCCACTAGCAGGAGAAAACCTGCACCGCTGCCTGCTTGCCCTGCCTGCGCGAACTGCCGCGCAGACTGCTGCACCATGCCCTCAGAGACGTGGCCACGGCCCTTGTGCCTGCTCCGGGTCGCTGCGCTCCCCAGAATGCTCTTTTAATCACCCCACCGCTTGCTGGAGGAGGCCCTGCCCTGCCTGGCCAGCGAGAACTTTCTGACGTAGTATAAGACCAGGGCATTTTATTTTTTCCAAGACAGATACATTATCTGGCGGTTTCTGGCTGATGTAAGATAGGTTACAATAGTGATACAGCCTATCTATGGAAAGTTTCTTTGCCTGTGGTTTTCTGCAGGGGGCAGGGGTTTGGTGTTTGCTGTGTGGCTGACCTCACTGTTGCGCCTTTCTTTATCAAGGGATTTTAATCGCATTCTTCATTACTTTACTCAGCCACCTTCCTTTCCTCAAAAGGAAACCTGCAACAAATTAATGTGTTCAAAGTCTGTATTTTGTACGATTTTGTTGACACTGGCTAGCATTCAAACTTTATTGGAATTGACAGTTAATGTAATTGCATAAGCCCTATTTCCTTAGGAAAGCAGCCTTCAAAAGATCAGGGCATGCTGCAAGAACTCCTCTATCCTTGCAGTGTTCCAAGCTCTAACTTTTAAACCTCCCCTATTGTTATGTACGTCAATAGCACAGCATTATTCCTGGAATTTGTCAATTATAGAACGTGATTAATCTAATATATTTTAGACGTTGCAATAGGATGAAATAAATTGCACACTGCTGTATCTGTTTCTCTCCGTGGAAGTGAACAGGGTCTGTAGAACTGGACAAAGCAATTTTCTGCATGGAGTGGACTGTTCAGACTCTAATTTAGTCAGAGAGGCCAACATGGCCAAAAGTTGGCGTGCAATTCATTTCACAGAATCACAGAATCAGTCAGGCTAGAAGGGACCACAGTGGGTCATCTGGTCCAAACTCCCTGCTCAAGCAGGGTCATCCCAGAGTACAGGATTGTGTCCAGATGGTTCTTGGCTATCTCCAGTGAGGGAGACTCCACACCCTCTCTGGGCAACTGGTTTTACTGCATGGTCACTGCACAGGACAGAAGTTCTTCCTCATGTTCAGATGCACTTCCTGTGCATCAGTTTCTGTCTGCTGCCTCTTGTCCTATTGCAAGGCTGAACAGGCTCAGCTCCCTCAGCCTGTCCTTGTGAGAGAGGTGCTTCAGTCCTTTAATCATCTTTGCAGCCTCTGCTGGACCCTCTCCATGTCGCACTTGTACTGAGGAGCCCAGAACTGGACACAGTATGCAGATGTGGCCTCACTTGGGGTGAGTAGAGGGGCAGGATCACCTCCCTTGACCTGCTGGCAATGCTTTTCCTAATGCATCCCAGGATACAATTGGCCTTCTTGATTCCTGGGGCACATTGTTAGCTCATGGACAGCTTGTTGTGCACCAGAACCCCCGGGTCCTTTCTATTTTAGGCTGGTTCACACCCTACACTCTATTGACTGTATTGATGGAATCCACATACAATCACTCAGTTCACATGAGGCATCAACAACAAAGATATCTAGATACGATGGACTCCCCTCCATTCTCTCAGATTTTCAGTATAGCAGAGGACTGGTCCCTCTGTCGCATTATTTTGATGTTATCAAGCCTTGGTAGTATCAGACCTTGTGCCTTAGCACTGAAAACCCTCCTCTGTGAGAAGGAGCAGTACTATATGAAATGGGGAGAACTCACATTTTGCAGATTCATTCTCTCTATGGGCAGTGTTTCAGTTTCATTCTGGGATCATTGATTTGCTGCCTTTGAGCTGTTTTCTTCATCAAGCCCAGAGGACAAGCTTTTTTTGCACTGCATCTTTCTCTCTTCTATGGCTAATGCTAGTTTATTCTCCTTCAAATCTTATGTAAAGCTTTTACAGGAGAATACATCTGTGATATGTTCTTCGGCTGGTTTTTTTTGAAAAAATATGAATAAACCAGAATAAACTGGAAGATTGTCAGTGTATTTTGCAGATTATCTGTGTTCCAACTCTACTCACAGGAAAATGCAAAGTCGATTAAAACCCACCAAGTGTAATAAATATGTTTTTTGATTCTGTCAGCATGGCTAAAGATAAAAGCTAATGGCAAATCCATAATACAGTCATACAGATCAAATGATCTATCAATCCATAAGCTTGCATTCATGACAGATAAATGCTCTTATTATCTTCACAGCATGCCCCAGTTAGTCCAGTATGAACTTGTTGAGTTAACTTGGCACTCTGCAGTCAGGGTGTTGGCATGCAGGAAGTTTGTTTGTTACAATAGCATTTTAAATGCTGAAAGTTGAATTTCTTCACTCTGTGGACTGTTCCTTTCATTGATTACTGCTCAGCTCAGCCCCTCAGCAGCTCTCAGGTGTGTCCCACTCCTTGTTCCCAGTTGTGACCTCCTTGTGTTCCTCTTCCAAGCCTTCCCCATCTTCTTGCCAGCAGTTTCTTTCTCCCAAGTTATTTGTACACTGAGCCTCAAGCAGAAAACACCCTACATTTCCACTCACCTAGGGTTCGAGACAACCACATGATGGGAAATGTCTGACAAATTTAACAAGAGGCACCACAGTCAGAGAAAACTTGTACATTTTTCAAGATAAATTCAAGAATTTGTGTCAGATATCAACATGAGACTTTTGTCTGGTCTACTGGTTCAGTGAGTCAGGGGTATTATAGACTTGAACTATATGTTCTCTTGTATGAACAGACTGTTTTGAGCTAGGACTGTAATCACAAGGAATAAAACATTGTCTAATGCAATGGCCAAATCAAGTACCAGTGAAAGAGGCTCCATTTGTGTCAATCATAGTTATCTTGTTGATGGATCTGTCCCATTGTTAATGTTAAAACCCTTTTTGTTCTCTTGTTCCAGCTATTCAGAATTATTCATTCATCCTGAATGAATATTTTGTGCTCAAACTGAATCTTAGAAGCTTATTTAGAACCACTTAAGATCTTAAATTAAATATGAGTGTAATGTGGGGAGGCATAGAAATGAAAGATCCATAATTTTTCAAGTGTAAAATTAAATTCCTCCCTCCTTCCCTCTCTGATTTGATGCATCTAGTACTAAGTATATGGAATTTGAGTAGGTGTACTAAAAAATTCAGGGTTTTGATAGATACCTGCACGTGAGAGATACACGACAATTGGAGGTCCACAGAAATATATCAATTGATTAGTTTCTTTTCTGATAGAAGTTGAAGATTTTCTCCATTTACATTTAAAGGCCAACAGGACCAACTTATTAATTTTTTCCTATTTTATCTATTGCATCTCAGGACCCACAGGGAAGAAAATAAAAACTCATCATCTGGCCAGCATGGAGGCTCAGAGCTTTGATGATTTCAGCTGTTAAGCCTGCTGTTTCACAGAACCCATTTTTGACTCCTATATCTGTGCCCAAATCAATGTGCTGATGTTTGGTTGGAAGCAATACAGTTCCAGACAGGGCTAGCAATTTATAAAATTTCCATCAGCCTAAGTGTAGCAGTGAGCATATATGTGCATGCATGCATGTGGGCTTTGTTGCTGTTTTCAGCATTCAGGAAACAATTACAGGAGAGCATTAGCTGTGCTTCAGTGCATACTGTGCGTCTAAAGTAACGGCATGATCTTCACTCAGGGACCAAGAGTGTCCCAGATGGATCAGCAAGGCAACAGGGAAGTAAAACTACAACACAAATAATTTTCTCTAGGTTACTTCTCTGTTTTGAACACCTAACCCTTATGCTCAGAAATATTTTTTTTTGTGGAGCTATGAACAGCTCTCTGCTTTTCAGCAGCTGAACCAATAAAAAAGATCTTGTATTTCTCCACAATTACAAATCCCTTTACTACAGGGTATAATGTAATCCCTGTATTTTAGCAATGAGAAGCTATGGAGAAAACCAAGTGTGGCCTGAATCAATGGCAGAAGAAGCAAAGATCACTTCTTTTCCAGTGTCAGCATAAAACTCTCAGAGATCATGAATATCTAAAAACAGTGAAGAGAACAAAAAGCTGTAGGCAATGGGATATTACCTTCAGTACAGCCCAGTTCATACACAAGAAGAAATGGTTCCTGTTGTAAGACTGATATAGCTGCAAAAACTAAACACCATTTAGGTTCTCAAAATACTTTTTCAGGTCTTCGTCATCCAAAGCTAATTTGTTTCCCCTCACAAACCTTCACTGAATTCCCATTTCTCTTTACCAATGCCGCCTCACTTAAACTAGACAACTATGGCCAGAGTGCTAGTCTTTTACAAAGCTGTTTGGCCATAAAGATAATTAATTTCAATGGGGAAAAGGATGGCCAGCAGCAGAACCAAGAGAAAAGAGCTCTATGATAATAGGTCAGAACTACTTAAAGCGCCCTGAATACTTTGTGTTGTTGATGAGAAGGAGCAAACCCTGGCATTTTCTATGAAGGTGTCCTTCAGCACTTTTTGACTGTATGACAATCATCTAATTTAAATACTGACTTCCCCAAATCTCAGAAAAACTCATGTACATCACATATTTCCTACACTTGACTCCTTAAAGCACATGAGGTTTTTTTTTTGGGGTGGCTTTGGGCTCACAATGTAACACACAAAATCCCCTTCCGGTTGTTGGAAAGGCTCCAGTCTAGCAGGAAAACCAGCACACTGAAATCTAGTTCCGTCTCATCTCTGGCTCACCTCTTTGCACCTATAGAAAACAGAGATAATATTACTTTGTGACCTTGCAGTTGTGTCCTAAGGATTAAAGCTCGTGATGTGCTGCCCACTCCCGCAGTGAATGGCAGTCGGGTCAGTGAGAACACTCTGTTCTTCTTTGCATGGAGGTAAATTAGGTGTGTCTCTGATGGCAGCAGAAATTTGGCCCCCTTGGATGAATCCCATGATCTCCAGGCTCTAGACAGATTCATTCAGCTGGCACCATGGCTCAGACCTGACTTCAGTGTTGTGACATCTTGCAAGGAAGGGTATTCTTTGGGTAGTGAGAGAGTAAAGCAGGAACTAGGGGCATGCTGGTAAAACAGGAGATAGTCTCTAGAGAATTGTATCACCTGCTTCCTCTGAAAGGACTGGTAGAAGAACAATTCAGTAGGGCATGTGGGGTCATCTCTGCTGCTAGCACACAGAAAAAAAATCCTAAGCTAGCTATTTTTCTGGGGCTCACTCTCCTTTCTGGGCACATGAAAGTTCCTTAGGAAAATCCCATGGGATTTT
Source organism: Oreocharis arfaki (assembly GCA_013398015.1). Classification (NCBI taxonomy): domain Eukaryota; kingdom Metazoa; phylum Chordata; class Aves; order Passeriformes; family Paramythiidae; genus Oreocharis; species Oreocharis arfaki. The sequence continues at coordinate 5,639 of VZRR01012539.1, forward strand.
CAGAGAATCTGGGTTTGGCTGCTGCTCCAAAGTGTTTTCTGGAGAGCCTTTCTAATGGCTGTGGGGAAGAGCAAGGAAGCCAGCTGAAATATGAAGGTGTCAATAACGCCTATTGAGTCTGAATTCCCCTGGGCCAGAGCCCAGGTGTAGACAGACACTGTAGGCAGACAGCTTGGCAGGCTGACTCTGCTTTTGGAAACCAGGCTTCATCCTGCAGCCATGAGCAGGGTATTGCTGGGAACTCCTCACTGCGCTGAAAATAGCCAGCCCAGAGCTCGTGTTGCAGCCCACAGTGTGCTGGGGGATCTGGGCAACAAGGAGGCCCTCTCCCCAAGCAACCCTTAGTCTATCATGCCTTGACAAGCACCAGCTAAAACCTCAGCACATACCAGTCGGGCAAGCACTAGTTATTATTCGTATTAATTATTCATATATTTCCATTTTATTTAATAACTGAGTTACAACTATTCATATTACTGTCTCCTTACTCCAGCACTTACACAGACTCAGAGGGCAGATGATAAATATATTTAATACTTCCTCAAATGCAAATGTTTTTGTTTGTTTTTCAATGTTTACTTGCTTGACTGGAGCATTTCACTTGAGCTTACCCCAGTTAGTTATAGCAGATTGCATAGTGGGATTCATGCCTGGATAAAGGTAGTTTGCTTGCTTTACAACACCAAGATAAATACTGGTCTGAAGCACCGTCATGAGGTCAATCAGGTCTAAGATTTTAAATTCCAAAAGATTTACAATTCTACCCTGACAGCCCCTCTGCTCCTCCTCATCTTTTCCCCTGCAATAAGACTCATTTAAAGCTTTAAAATATGGGAAGCAGAAAAGGAGTCATTAATATTACTTGCACAACAGCATTCACACTTGTAAGGCTTTGACAGCTTCCTTAAACCCAAAGGAATTCAGATAGCCAGGGCAGGGAATGCGTACCAATACCTGTATTGGAAGGACATAGTTTTCAGGGCTGAACACATATTTTTGTCCTGCGGGAAGCTGACAGTGATGAGAGTATGTGGGATGCTTTACTACCACGTTCACATGATGCTACCTAATTTCCCCCTTCATCTTGTTCAGCATATTCCCTTTGTGTTTCTTAAATCAATAGAACTGCAGCGAGCCAACAGATTATTTCAATACTTTGTAGGATGCTCTGCCCTTACCACCATGCTTAATACCTACTGTTTTTGGTAAGGCAAATAAACTCTTTAAATGTTATATTTGCTGCTTAGAAGGAAGTTGACTGTGTGTTTTGGGGGATAAGAAATTCAATTGCACAAAGCTAAACATATATGCGTGGAGCTGAATGCTTTTGGAAACAAATTCTATGGGCTTTCATATTTGTATCACTGTCATGATTTTGGATGGAAAATGGAAAACTTGTGATGAATGCATAATAGGCCATTGCATTTCCATCTGAGACAGAAGGAACGTGCTTACTTCTTCAGAAGGGAAGACAGATGAAGGCAGGCAAGCTGCAGAATAAAACAAGAATTAAGTGATAGCCTCTTGATGATCATTGTTCTGCTATCTGTCCATTATCTGTCTGGGTATAGGTAGCAAACACCACGTGAATTTAAATAAAACCCATTACTCACACTCACTTACAGACGTGATGATAGGAGCTGCTTGACAGGTCTTACACAGGAAACTCGGATGTAATTGAGCCCGTTGCTCTGTTGATTCTCCTCCAGCAAAATTCTTTACCTGTGCAGGAATATTTTAAGACCTCACTAAATTTGACAGAGTGGTAGGGTTTTTTGTTTCTTTGTGTTTTGTGTCATTATTGGGTCTCTACAATAACAGATGGTGAAATCTCCCGAGTAAGCCAAATGCCAGTGATTTTCCTACAGGATGTCGTGCAAAACCACTAACAGCTCGGTTCCTATTAGTACTAGAAACTGATGGGCCAGCTCCAGCACCTTTTAAAGTTCCTGGGTGTCTTTGGATCAGCTTCTTGACACAGCTGAATGAGGCAGGCAATCTGCTTTAAAGACTCCTTTAATACTCCCAGAGTTTCTGCTGAACATCCTGTCAGACAGGCTAAAAATCTCTCTTAAAGAGCACTTTCTTTTTAGAATACACAGGTTCCTTTAGAGATGAGTAAAGTCGGGGAAGTTTGCAGGTAAATTTAAAACAGCCATTTTTTTTTTCTTCTTGAATCAGGGACTTCTTACTTCTGAGATGGCCACTGCTGGTGGTTTGTGTTTGCTGGCAGTAAACACTTTTAAGATTGCACCTGGCGTAGGTGACAACCAGTTTGGCCAGGCTTGTCTTTCCTTGGTCTTTTCCCTGTGTTTCTTGCCTTGCCACATTGAAGGAATGTTGCTTAATGGCTATAATGGGATATTTACATCTATTTCATGCTCCTAGAGCTGTCTTAATTGAATCTTTTCTCTCATAATGATTAACTTATCATCTGCTGATCATGAAATCTCAATAGAATTCATAGTTCTCTGTCAAGTGTGACTGTAGAGACATTTCTCCCTCCCTGTAAGTCCCATACTCCCCACTGGTGATATGAAAAATGTTGGAGTCCTTTCACTACATTCATGGGCTTTGAGAGTAAGTTTGGATGTATTTATAAAGTCCATAAATTTAAATTGTCTTCTATTTATATCTAACTGCACTTCACGTTGAAATTCTTACTTTCAAGCACACATGTCTATTTATGATCACTTTTAAAATTATATTTCCGTTTGAATGAACTGTTGATGGTCCCGTAACAAAGAGGGTTTTGCTTTGTTGGATCTCTGACCTGAACAGGTTCCAAACTGGGGACCAGGTTGGAGTCTTTTCACTGTATTTAAAGAGAAAGGGGGAGAAAGCTTCTGCTTTCCTTCCTGGTTCCTCTGAGGACATAACCGAATTTCTGACAAATACTATATTTTAAGAAACATGTAAGTATAAGCAGGGGTCCTAAAGAGGTGAAATGCTCACTGCAATAGGCTTCATACACACACCAAGAGGGAATACTTCACTCTTCACATCTGGGACTGTCTGTGTTGAACAAGAGTCAATAGCTGGTAATGGACACTGAGTGACACAGTAGCAATAGGGACAAGATGTCTGTCAGCTTCATACAACCCTAGTTACATACAGATGTTTGTGGGTTTGGGCTTTCATCACTCTAGGCCCCTTTATTTTTCAGAGAGGTAAGTCCTGAACTTATCCATTTTGGCACTTTCCGTGAGAGAGGAGAGAGGTAGCAGAGACAGAGGAAGGAAGGCGATTCTTATGAAATATCTTCAAGGAGAGTTAATTTCTTTTGACTGATATCTGTGGAGTTTTCATATTTATTCGGAAGGAAATCATGCTCAGCAATTGTCATTACCTCCCAGAGAAGTGCTGCATTCGTTTGAAAGTATATTTGACACATATTGTGTCAAAGCTCACTGTCTCTCAGACATGACATGTGACAGCTGAAGTTATTTGACATGCTCCAGTTAAAGGAATTGAGAACCAAATTCCTGGGGGCTGTGGACAGCTTCTGTACATAAAGCTCTCTTTGAGTATAAAGGAGATTTTTCAAAAGCATTCAAAATCGGTTTTTCCTGCTCTCATAGAGTTAATTCTGGATTCTTTTGATCCCCAAGGTAGTTCTTCACTACATCTGAGCCAGTTTGGCTGAAATTATCTTAGCAAACAGAATGGGTCATGGACCACTGTGGTCTGGATACGTCTGACGAATGGGCCATTACAGAGAAAACCTCTGGAGCTCCAGAACTGGAAGGTCCCATCCTACAGAACTGATGAGAATACTGCTGGGGCTGACGCAGTCTCCAGGCCTCTTCCCAGGAGCTGTCTTGGGAGAGTTATATTGGTCAAAACTCCATGGCTGGAAACTGTTTTAGCCATTAAATGATACGATCATATTCTGGTGTCTGTCACTGTTTAAGAGCTGTAGCTGCAATCTTTGAGCTCCTCTGCCATCAGTACAGATGATCAGAACTGTGCACAGTCTTTCACACGAGAAGCTGCACCCTCATATGTGTAGCTATGTCTGGTCTCATAAATTAAACCTCTGTGGGGCTGTTCTGAGACAATGCGATCATTAGGCCCACAGTGGTGGGCACTCATCCAGCTGGCCTCTGCCAGCCTCTGAAAAAGGGGGCCCACATTGTAAATGTATCTGGTGAATGGTCCCCACTATGTGCTAAGTCCCACACATGTCTATGAATTATTCAGAACAATGAATTCACATCCCAAAAGAACTCCAGGGACCATTCAAGCAATTTCTCAGTATGGGCAATCAGGATTATATTGTCAATGTCTTTTCACTGGCACTGTTTAGCTCATTAGTAATACAAAAAGACAGTCCTCACCACTTCTGCTAGAGAAATCTTCCCTGATGCATCCTAGCACTCAATTTGCTTTGCTAATAGCAGCATCAAGATTGTCCCTGGGCACCATCTCCTGGTTGAGAAAACCCATGTGCCTCTTCCTACGAGGTCTCAAGTATAAGCTTCCAGGTGCTAACTGAAACTCCTCATACTTTCCTGAAGTTGAAACCTCCCCAGTCAGTGAATACAACTTCCAGAGTACAGACAGAAAGGGTATTTTCTGCAGATGTAAGGTGGTGTTGGTGCCATTGCACAGGATACCATTTGAAACTTGTGTATAGGTTTAGAGAAGGACTACTACAAAAACCGGGACTGATGAGACTGTTTTAAGGGGAAACAATGTGGCTTCACATGTTTAGCTTAGTGAAAGGAAAGCTGAAGTTTTTGACAGCTGTCCATAGACACCTCAGGGGTCTGAGTACTCAGAAGGGAGGAGACATTTCTGGACATTTCTGGAATTAGAACAAGTGACTGTAACCTGGTCCTGAATAAACAGACACTGGAAAGTAAAAAGAAGCTTCTAAACAGCAGAGGTATGAAGTTTTGGAAAAGCTTTCTGACTGCAGGAAAAACAGTCAAAGAATCAAAATTTAAGAGGTAGCTGAAGAATTCCAAAGAAGGGATTATATGACCTGATGGTTCATGACAGCAAGAAATGAACTCAGTGACCAAAGTCATCCCTTCAGGTCCTATCTCTGATGATCTGAAAAGTATTAAGAAGATCATGTCCCATTGATCTGCAGTGACAGAGAAGGTGGAGACTGAGTCTCAATCTCTCCAGATCTAAATGCAGCATGATACCCTTGAGGAACAGTCCTGCCATTCCATATAATAACAAAAGAGCCCAGGAATCGCTTCTGTGGAGACAGTAACTTGATTTCCCACAGTTGTGAAAGAATGGACTCAAAGAGTTATTTTTCCTGAACTCTAATATCTTTTTTTCCTGGATATGCTACAATAATGAGAAATAAATTGGCAGAAATCTAGATACAAATTTTAAATCCGTGAGACCTTAAATGCAAGAGCTTTTGCATCCAAATGGCTGCTTCATGCCCTAAATTCTCTGAGTTGTGCTTAATTCTTGCAGCACATAAGGCATGTAAAAACCACCCACTCACTACTTCAGAGCCATTTTTCTTCATCTAAATGAAATTTCTTTAGTTCCATTCATCTTTAGAGCTCATTCAACAGGTCCCTCTGCAGCAGTGAAGGGAAGCATGTTTCAATGTGCTAATCCAGCTTGGAGATGGATTAATTGACTCACATGCCCCTCTGATCACTAGCCAGATGTCTCTCCCCAGCTGGCAAGCCTTACTAATTTTCTTGTTGTTGTTCTTGTTGTTAATTCTGGGTTTCCAGCCAGCAGGGGCTCAATCAAGGGTAACATGCCCTCTGCCGACATTTTGTCTTCTTTGGTCTGCTTTCCCTTGGGCAAAGATATTCTGCTATGAACCTCCTTCCCTGGCTCTTTGTCACCTGGCCCGTGGCCCCTGGAGAAAGCTCTCCTGGTGCAGTTGCGCTCGTGTATCCAGCACCTTGGGCCGCCACGGGGCTGTGCTGTGAATATTCAGGGTAGGTGAAGGAGGCATGTGGGGCTCAGGGGGCCAGTTCCAAGAAGTGATCCAACATTTCAGGTCTGTGCATTGAATTTTTTTGGGGAAAAAAAGACTAATAACAAGAGTTAGAAATATTTCGTTCATCAGGCTACAAAAGGAAGTTTCTACAAAATGACACGAGGGAAAACTCAAGAATGGTTAAGAGGACTGTGCATGGCTGGACCAATTGGGACACTAAATTGGGAAGCAATGTAACATAAAGGGTGGTTTGAAGATGAGATGTATGTGTGCTCCAGGCTCTACTCCTTATTCTGTCATTGCCCTTCTGTCTTGGGCAAGACACTTCACTACTCTGGTACTTTCTAATGCCTAGGAGAGTTTGGGGTATTTTTAAGATACTTGCTAATGAGCAAGACACTGTGAAAATTAAATATAATTTGCATCACTGAACACACAGCCATTTATTTTCAGCGTGAAGGCTTCTGCCATGACTTGCAGTGATTTGGCTAAAACCATGATGTTGCCAAACGGAAAGGTGTCAGTTTTGGCCAGACTGTAAAACATTTTTTCCTCTTATTGCATTGCTTGTCTTGGGTCATCACTGTGATCACATCGAGTAGAAACTTAATGTACAATAATTCAGCTGGATGGTACAACTTTCATTCACCTCAGCAGTGACTTCCTCACACACAGGTTATTGGCAGGGGTCACTGAGGGAAGGCAGCTGAAAGCACAGGCAGCAGGAGGAATATTTGAAGATTTGTGCTATTTGACACCAAGACCCACAAGTTCAGCTCTGCATAGAGCTGGAGCATTCCCTGAATTATGAAGGTGGAACAGTGGTTTTCTAATTTCTCACTAATTAGGGTTATTTATCCCAAGCTTTAAATAAAAGGATTATATGAATATTCTCCTTTTCTTTCCTTTTTTAATTTTCCTTTTATTCCCTCTTTCTTCCCCTTTTTTTTTTCCCCTTTTTCTTTTCCCATTTC
>VZRR01012539.1:12574-193931 GCA_013398015.1 Oreocharis arfaki
CCTGACAGAAATTAGTTCATAAGAATAGAAAAGAAAAACAAACACTTCTCCATTTTTTTCATTAGAAGAGAAGTCGCAAAATATTGTTTCCTGGCAAGGTTAAGAGGAGCACAGCTTGAGAAGAGAGAAGTAAGAAGTTCATCTATGGTGTGACCATTAAGAACTCAGCTGCATTTCTACGGACCCAACACTTGGTACTCCAACTAAACGTGTGGACGAGGTCATTTCTTCAGCATCTGAGCAGTTGCTAACAATTCATAGGGATGTAAATAGGAAGAAAATCTCACTCTTCTAATTTAGCATCTTTCATCGTTTTTAGCTTAGGTACGTGCCTTGTATAAATCTCCTTCCAAAACCACAAATTTCTTCCCACATCAGGCATAGCCCCAGGGAAGTTGTTTTACAGGGAAATAAAGGCTTCGACCTTTGATCACTGTAACCTGGCTTCTCACAATCCTGAAAACAAGTTTCTAAAAAATTGAAATGTGAACAACACGCACCATCAATATCAATTACTGTGTTGTTAGGTGGTAAATTTTCCCCACAGGGGGTGAGCAATTCACTTGATGTATTTGGCAAAGGGTTTGATTCTCCTCCCCACTTGCAGCGATGTGGTGCTGACAATCTCTCTGTTCTTTGATGGGGCACAGAGCAGAGTAAGGGAGAGCAGAGTCAGACTCAAAGCTCTGCGAGTGCAGAGAAAAGCGGGCTCTGTCAAGAGAGGGTTTATGCAGTCTGAACAGCGAGCTGCAATCTTTGAAGAAAAGACTTCAAAGAGAAAAGGAGAAAAGAAACAATGTCTAATCTTCATACAAATGTGCTTAGGGGTCTCTGAAATTCAGAAACTTCTAAAATCTAAGAATTAATTATCACTTGCCAGAAGGAAGCTTTATTCACAGGTAATGGTTACAGCAATCCGAGTCCTCTATGTATAAAACTCATGGAATTATATTGAACTGACTAAAGCTCAGTAAACCACCCTCCTTCCCTTTGTGTACTTGCACACTTTCCAAGTGTTTGATGTTATCCTTCACATTGTTTACGTGGGACACATGACAGCAGCTCCTAAAATTTTGTCTTTGAAAGGAGATGTACTTGGAAATATTTTAGTACAAGAACTGTGACTCACAGGTTCACATTTAAACATGCAACAAAGCGATGCAGCTCCTCGGCTCCTGTAGAGCAATGTAGCCCTGTTGGCTTCTGTTTACTGCAGCAAAAGACAAGACTCTAAATAATTTTTCAGCTCCACAGCTGCATAAATAACAAGGAGCACTGGGGGTGTCTAAAAGCAAAGTGTTGCTGTTCCTATTCCTCTTAGCAGAATGGGGTGTTTAAAATGACCCTCCGGCCAGGTATCCAGAATATCTCAGCACCTCACAAACTCTCTTGTATTTGTTCTTATAATACCCTTTTGTGTAAGCACTCCACATATTCATTTTACACTTGAAGTCTGAAGGCTAAGGAGGTGGTAAGACCCTTGGTTGCAGGGCAAGTTAGTGGTTAAATCAAGAGTTAAACATTTAAGTATTTGGAGGACTCAGTTACATGATGGTGTTACTGTGCTCAAGAAAGTGAATGATTTATTGTGGGTGCCTGACCAGAGTAATACTCAGGCCATGGTAACGTGTAGTTTAAATCCTGCATTTACTGAAGCTGAGGATGTGAACCCAGCTGGCTGGTGTGGCTCAGCTGCTGCACAGAAACACATTAAATGGCAATAACTTGATTGTGCATCCCAGCTCTCTCTTTTTAAAAGCTCTGTCTGTCTTTCATCTTTAAGACTTCAGTGAAAACAGCTGTTTCAGAAGCTCATGAGAGAGCTGTACCACGGCAGGGAAACAGTTGCCTGACATGTGCAAGAGGGGTCTTCAGATGCAGAACAGCTACGTCTGATATACAACTAAAAAATTGCCTCTCTTAAAATGTCAGTGAGCCAAGGCACCTGTACTGATGGGAAAGGAAATGGAAGACAGAGACCATGTCCAATGCAGCTACTTTGAAACAATGAAACCCTCTGGCAGGATTGGAATTGCTTCATTTTATGTTTACATCCATATGGCTTTTGAGGTTAAATAGAACTTGTCTTGATATTTGCCCTCCAGCAGTCAGGAGGCATCTGTGGCTGTTGTCTCCCTGTGCACATGAATACTTTGCATCCCAGTAATAAGTAGATCCAACCATTGTGCACAACCAGCATTTCCAGAGATGGCCAAAAACTGAGTAGACATGGCAGTTCATGATATGGCTTGGTGGCTATGGTGGCATTCGGTCAAAGGTTGGACTTGATGATCTTGGAGATGATTCTGATGATCTTTTCCAGCCTTAATGTTCCTATGATTCTATGATCTGCTTCTGCTTGGGAGTCACTGGCCATTCCAGAAGATCTAAGTAACAGAGGGGCATTGCATTATCCCATGTTAGCATCCAGAAGGATGCAAAGCACAGGGTTTGACCCTGGTGTTGGATTACAGGCATGGCTGTGGGTGTTTGTTTTCAAAGGATATTTTCTTCTGCGAACAATCAAAAAAATCCCAGGCAGTCTCCTCTCGCTGACTGTGGCAGCTCCCAAGACAACAAAACCAAAGGTAATTGGTGCTGCCTCTCCCTCCAAATGGGAAATGTTGATATTTCAAGTATTTGTTTAACTGTGGATAGTTGACACAGCTTGTGAGAAATTATTCTGGGAGGAAAGGAAACCTCCCAAACTCCTCCACTTCCTTTGTCCCTGGCTCGTCTCGGCTCCTGCTGGGTGCTCTGAATTACCCACCAGGAATGTCCCTGCCCCGGGGCAGGGTCCTCCACCCCTTCCTCGAGGCTGTCGAGGGAGCGGATCCTCGGCAGCCGGAAAGGGGCTCAGCTCTCCCGGCATCAGTGGGGCCAGGCTGAGACAGCCCGGCCCAGGTGGGGTAAGTCAGGCAGACTCCGGCCCTGAAGGAGTTCGAACCAAAACAGGCAATCTGGTACTGAGCTATTTTTGCCCAGTGGGGGATATCTGCTGTGTTTGTTGTAAGATTTTTGGTGTCACTTATCACATGCTCGTTATAATGCATTGCCTGAGGCATAATTAAATTCAAAGGGCATGTCTGTGTTGAAAGGGAGGGTTGCAATTTGTTGCTGTTAGGATTTTTCATTAAAAACCAAGCAGTTTTTCTGACTGGCAGGAACAATGGTTGCAGAACAAAAATGCTATTAAATAAAGAGAAGGCAAAGGCTTTTCTTTTTTGCCTTTTTTTTTTTTTCTAATAACTACCTGCCTGACATATCCACACCGACTTTGAATAAAGTACAGCATTTAAAAATAGTGGGATTGTAACAGTAAGACAAGGCAAAGAAAAGAAGAGCCTTGACATTAAGAAAGGGCTGGCAGGTGATAGGTGTATTATATATGTACCAGATTATATGTGTATATCTGTCTATGCACACAAATATCTATATCTATACGTGTGTATGTATGTGTACGTGTTTTATCTCCATTTAAGAAATTTGCCTTTGCTGCTGAAATTTTCCTGGAAGCTCAGTTAATTAGTTCTCATAATACCCATGGAGGCAGACATTAGTATTATCCTTATCCACAGATGAGGAGATAGGAAAGAGCGCAGAGAGAAGGATGCACAGAGAGATTAAGGGATTTCTGCTACAGTGAATTCAGTGTAGAGCTGGGAATTCAGTCCAGCAGGCAAAATCCTAACCCTATTAAAAGCAATAGGAGACTAACTTATGAGAAGCCTGGATTTGGCAATTTTTGCTTGCTTTGTTCAAACCTCTCTGATCTATTCACGACTACATGTGTCCTGATGATGCTTTCAGAAGAAAATTACACCTGTGACTGTGTACGGCTCCTGGTCAAATCTCAGCTGAGTCCCTGTGTCTCAGAGCTTCAAAACGGGCTGACTGTTCCTTTGAGGAACTCTGTACCATACATTCACATATATCTTAAAAATAGTCTGGAGTGATAAGTGAAGTAATTTAAGATCTTCCTAAATAGACTACTATATTCTCCCAGGCCAAAAGGGTCACAGAGCTGAAATTTTACATCCCTAGTTGCTATATTCTACCTCACAGTGCTATCAAAAAATGACTGGAGGGTTTCGGCTGAACAGATGAGCTACTTTTAAAATAGATTGGGTAAAGCAAGCTCATTAAAGAAAAAAAAAATAATGTCCTCATTTTATAATGGCTTTGCTGCCTTCTTGCTTATATACTTGTTCCAGGGCAGTATTTTCATTTTATTAGGGTGTTTTCAGCTCTTATTTTTAAGCTCACTTCATTAATGTTGGTAGAACACTTTGAAGTAGAAAATGTGAGTGCTAAGTGGTATCACTGACACACTTTCAAGGCAACGCTTTTGCCTTCCCAGAGGTCATCTGTAGCAAATTTGTCACACCTGCAAATGTGCACAAATTGGTTCTGGCAGTAGAGGGACAAATTTCCCTCAAAACTGCTCCAGCAGCTACACTCTGGCTGCAAGTGCCTGGAAGAGGATTCCTCTTTCCAGCAGGAAGCTGGGGCCTGCCAGCTGGAGAGCGAGTCCCCAGCCTTGCCGTGAGGAGTCTGGCAGTGAAGCAGATGTGGAGCAGAGCTCCACTGTCTGATACTTACTGTGCTGGATAAAAATCCCCTAAACTCATCTGGAATTCCCCCAGTGGCTCCTCCAATGCTGGGCACTGAATCTCCAGGGTTTTTTTCTCAATGAGACTGTAATGGACTGAGGAGTGTTGGAAGGAGCAGGGGGTGTACTAGGTTTATGTGGGAGAGGAAAGGCTGCTGGGGTGGGCAGAAGATGGACCTGCTGCAGCATCTTTGAACATGGGGACAGTTTCACAGAATCATAGAAAGACTTTGGTTGAAAGTGACTTTAAAGCTCATCTGGTTCCAATGCCCTGCCATGGACAGGGACTCGTTTCACCAGACCAGATTGCTCAGAGCTCCATCCGACCTGGCCTTGAAACCCTTCCAGGGATGGGGTATCCACAGCTTCTCTGGGCAGCCTGTGCCAGGGCCTCATCACCTTCACAATAAAGAATTTCTCCCTAACGTCTGTATCTCGGGGCTTGTCCACAGATCAGAGGTTTGCCAGTGGTGCAGTGCTGTTGAACACGAGGATTTACTACTCCCTTGCAGCGAGCCTGGGACATCCCATGGCAGAAGACAGGTTTCTAACACCGGAGACAAGGGCTTACCCATGAAGAATGGTATCTATAGAGTCCTATGACGTGTTTGAGAAGTCTGTGGTGTCAAGGTTAATTTTGAATATCACTGAAACCATGGCCTGGCTACCTGTATCCCATTCCCACCACCCGCTGGGGTGTGGGATCACCGGAGGGATCCTGTTGGCCTCGGAGTACCTTTGGACATGCACAGTGCTGCTGGCAGTGTGAATGAGCACTGTATGGCAGCCTTCCCTCTAAACTGCAATAGCACTGCTGCCCTGCTTGTCTGTGGCTCTGATTTATTACCTTGTCATATTTCAAAAGCTAAAGCAGGTTGAGCTTGGTCAATGTTTAGATGGAAAGGTCTCCAAGGAAAACACAAGAGCTAGAGGAAATGTTCCCTGAGTCAGAGTCAGGGCAATAATCCAGTGTGGTGTTAAGGATGTTGCTTTTGGTCTGATTGCAAAATCAATGTATGGGCCACTAGTGGTCTGTGGGGAGGGACTGTAATACCCAACATGACTGGGCAATAACTGCCAGGTCTTTCTTTTCCTGCAAGGGTCAACTCTACAGTGGGTGTAAATTGGATGAAATGAAGATTATGAATCTGGATGATTGCTTTCTCTGTTTTGTCTCATTATTTGGATTTAGAGGCTTGGTTGTTTTTCTTTGTCATTTTCCTTTGTGTGTTTCATAATTACTTAAATGGCATGGAAGGACACAAAATACAAACATTTAGCATTTTTTTTCCTAATAAATTTCCCAGCTTCTGGAAATCCACAACTTAAGGGTCCCCCTAAAGGTTTTGGGGTTTTTTTCTGTCTAAAACTATTGTTATGTGGATTTGAATTTTCCCTTATCATTCCCACAGAATTACCTGCAATCTCAGGCTGCTTACCACTGTCTGCAAGGTCGGATCCATCATCTACCAGTTTCTTATACTGAGCATCATCTCTGTGTCTGGCCCTCAAAGAAAACCAGCCACAACCCTTACTATTACCTCTGTAGATGTGTTTCAGATACTGGACTCTCTCTGCCAGTGTCCTGCAACAGTGCATGTTCCCACATTCATCACATAGTTTGTTTGAAATGGTGCCAGCCATTCTGTCTCCTGTGAAGCAAGGTGCAAGCATGTAATAGAAGTTGCAATCCCCTTTGTGATAGTAAAAACTATATTAAAAGAACACTGATCTGAATTTAAGGAGATAATGAAAATGCACAATTTCATCCATGCAGCAGTTTGGCCTCTCAGGTTTTTAAACAAATCCTTTTCTTTTTTTCTTCATCCATCCTCCACTTGTAGCACAAAAAGAAATATTTTTCTATGACATGATAGAATTCAGATTAAAAAGCTGTATTTTCATCTCCCGATTCTTTTTTTCTGGTTTAACAAACTGCAAATTTGAAGTATGAAAGGTGCTAAATGGTCTCTTACTAAAAACTGCAAAGCAAACAGAGCATCTTTGCCTATTCTGTAATTTTAGGTGGTCATTAAACACTGAACTGACCAGACAGTTTTGGGGGTGGCAAGGTGTTTAAGATCCAATATGCAAAGACTCTGTGACTGTAGTAATTAGCTGTGGGCCTCCACTGGGAAAGCAGAGCCTTGATAAGCACGTTACAAAACCCTTGTCAAGGAGTACAAGTGCTTTGAAGAGAGCATTGAAAGAAATTTTGCTTCTGAATTTAAGAAAGTATGTAATGTGAGATTTCTCAAAGGAGAAGATTATGCTTTATTTGGGCTTTTCTATACAGATTGAGGAACAGAATGTGAGAAAACTTCACAACTTATTTGGGAACACAGATATTTGCAGGCTGGACTGCACCCAAGTCCAGTCTAGCCCAGCATCTTGTGTCAGAGAGTGGCCAGCACCAGATGCTGCAGGAGAAGGTACAAGAAAATCTGTACAGGTTATATTTTCACAAGTGGAGAAAACATCTCCCTAACTTCCAGTTGTTGTTTTTGCTGTTGTGTGTAGATTTATTTTTTTTCTACAGCACAAAAATTAAACAGAGGTGTCTGTTTCAGACTTTAGATATCATTTCCCAAAGCATTAAATGCTTCCTCCCAGTCATATATTGAATGACTATAATGAAGCCAAAAAACCTGACTCCCACCCCTGCATTCAGTAATTCCAGTGCATATTTCCAGTAGAGGTCCCCACACTGTGGGATGTGGCATGGAAATGACCACTCTCCTTTGGCCACAGAACAGTCAAGGCAAATGGGAATCTACCCTGTGGTTTTGAATGAGGTGCAGGATTTTTCAGCAGATCAACACTAACACCCCCCAGCCCCAGCAGAGGGGACACAGAGGAGATGTGGGCCAGGCTGCAACCCGGTTGGTGGGGTTCCTACTGGTACTGACTGCCTTAAAGATACTATACTGACTGATACTGGGCAAATTGTTTCTCATCTCTGTGTTGTCTCTACAGAGCAGAGATACTGACACTTGCCTTCTTTGAAAAGCAGTGTGATTGACAGCTGTGGCTAAAAAATAACTGTAGAATGTAGCAGAAGAGACTGTTTCTTAGGACTATCAGCTCCACCACTGAAACTGCTTAAAACCACCCACAAAACTCTTCTGTAGACAGAGAAAAACACATTCACCTCCATGCAAAGCTGCTCCTTCTGTTCCTCTTTCAGAATTAAGATGAGCCGTTGACTTTTAATTATGGGCATTGGCTTTTTTGTTACTATTATTGAAAACACACAACATAAACTTAACTGTGGTCAGATGCCTCATTGAGTTGCAGTGGAGGAAGGGCATTTGTACTGGAAATTAATATGGCTGGCATGTCTGCCTTGGTTTTGGGGATAGTGTTTTCATGTTCTTTTCCTTTCTTCTTCAGCTTTCTTCTCTTTTGTATCTGCCTGCCTCTTTTCCATTTCTTTCACAGCCGCTATTTTTGTTCCAAGCAAAGAACTCAGTCATTCTCTCACTCTCTCATGGGCTCTGTGTACACTTGAGGTCAGGCTAGCAAACCTTACTGGAGCCAAACTTTGCACCCTTCCCTTGCCCTTTTTGTACCCTCTGCCTGGTCACAGCTTTCTGTCCCCCGGGTTTTCCCTGTGCTCCTGAGGGCAGCAGTCCCTCACTGCCGGCACATCTGGCTGGGGTTTGCCTGGGTGCTCTCAGTGGCTCCGTTGCAGAGCTCCTGTTGGACACTGGGCCAGTCACTCATCTCTCCTCTGACGTATTTTATCCATTTCAACCACATGATTTTCAGGGAAAGGGACAGTCTGTTACTCTTCGTCATTACCCACTCTAGCACAACACAGTTCCTCTGAGGTTCAAGGCACCATATGCCCTCACATTCCTCTGAGCTCACTTCACCCTCATGTCCCTTCTTCTCTGTACTGTTCTTTTAACAATGTCTTCCTTCTCAGCACTGTAGTCCTTCTTTTTCCCCATGCTCCCCTTGCCCTCTTCCAGGGCTGTGCTGCCAAGCCTTGGGCAGCTGTCCTGGGCTGGAGATGGGGCTGGGACCATGGGACACCCAGGATCTGCCAGGAAGGGTTGAGCCACTCTGACTCCTCTCCCTTATGAGGCAGCAGGGATTTCTTTGCCTGAACCTCAGTGGGCAGGGAATTAAACAAAAAAAGAGGCGGAGCTGTCTGATGAGCTCCTCTGAGGTGACATGGCTTGTAGAAAAGGCTGTATGTGCAACGGGGAGCAAACCTTGCTGGAGGGAGTGTTTAACATCTGATTTGCAAAGCCTCATTCCTTGGAGGTCTGCAGTAATTTTTTTCACTTTCAATGCCTTCCATTTTCTCATATCTACCCTAATCTGTGTGTTTCCCCGTAGATGGTTTTGTCCAGTTGTGTTCAACCTCCTTCCTGCCATTCCCATCAGTGTGGCCTATGGGCTGCCTCAGTCCAACCAATGTTCCCAAAGTTCTTTTGGAGGGGTGCTCCAGTGAGGCAACAATTAATTCCTGTATCTGTAATTTGTTTATCTTCTTCTATAGAGTCTTACAACAAGCCTCGGGAGAGGGATATAAGTGATGAATGCAGGTTAATAACACAGGAGTCTGCAGAAAATTGCATTAAAATGGCACAGCAATAATGGATATAAAAATAACCGAAGCATGTGGTGAAGTCCCTACTATATCAAAATATCTCCACTAGTAATATACATTGTAGTTTGTGCTAAAATATCTGAAACTTTAAAGTGATAAAATATTAATACCTCCAAACTGCTCGTGAGAATAAAGAAGGTTAGGTAAATTATTCTCAGTTGTTACAATAGGTGAAAAAAATAAGCAAAATGGGTGAACTTAATGCTATTTAATTTTAATCATTCAAAGGCCTGGAGCCTAGCCATGTGTATCAACAGAGCTCCCTCCCTCATCAGTACAGAGAGGCAGAGACCTCAAGGGAGACAGATTCATCCCAACCCAGAAAAAAATGCTTAAAAAGCAGGGACACTGGCTCTCCCTTAACTGGAGAAGATTAATTCATCTAGTCTTACGTAGGCAGGATGTCTAACCCTTCCAACAGCTACTCTTGGGAGCTTCCTCCTTCTCAAAGCCATTTTTAAAAAATGGCCTCGGGTCACTATGGCCAGATTAAGATTAGCAGAACTATTTGTAGTTTCTGATATTCCAAAAAGGAGGTAAGACCATTTCTATTTGCTTTAAAACACAGAGGCAGCTCATGGATTTCACTGGTTGCACTGGAAACTCTGCCAGATGTGAGGTGTTGGAAGCTGAGCTACACCCTCCCCAGGGTGCTCAACAGCCTATATATCATCTTTGTGAACATTTTGTGTGCCTGCATGAGCTAAGGGGAAGCTACCTGTGTGAGCTGATATCACAGAGGGGCTTCAGGAGACCTGCCACAAACCTTCAGTCAGGCAAACAAACCGGAGGAGCTTTACCCTCTCATGGCAGTTCATCATCCTGCTTTAACGGGTTGAAAAAAGCTGTCAAGAAGTGACATGGGAAGCAGTCACACTGATGTGGAAAGGGAAATCTGCTTCACTTTCTTCCAGTAATAAACAGAATGAGAGCTGGACACAGTCTGTGAGGCATCAACTGGGCAAATGTGTAGGACATCCCACCCAGCAACCCCAAACCAAACTATGTTCTGTGTCAGGACACAGGAATTGTGGAGATATAGCTGCCAGGGTGATGGGAAAAGGATGGGAGCAACCTGCTGAACTAAGAACACAGGTAGGGTGTGTCATCATAGTGAGATATGTTTCTACGAATACACCTCAGCAGAAATAGCGCTGATGTTGGTTTTTGAAATGAAAAAGAGGAATTGGGTAAATCCTTTCGCTGGAGGTGCATTCCTAGGGAGACAAGAGTGCAAAATCCCACTTCAATAGGATAATGTAGAAGAAAGTACTGCACAAAACATTTAGGTGAAGAAAAACTTAATCCATATAGTTGTCTGTTCTCCCAAAGCATTAGCCAGAAATCTGTCTGAAATGCTGTTTTTCAGTGTGTGATCTGGTCGCTCAAAGACTGCTTCTAAAGAAAGGATTTTTTTTTTTTTAATGCTATTCCCCAGTAACAGTAAAATTTCAGTTTTCAGCCTGGGTTCTGTGATTCTTCGTGGGTCCAGGATTAACTTCCTGATATCCATGCTTTTCTACTTTTTTGAGAAACACATCCCTAATGATAATATATTTTCAGCAGAATCTGCATCCACAGGGAGAAATAGGAAAGGTTTAGCAATGAGGAGTGAAAACCACTGGTACAAAAGGGTTGTTTTTGAACTCAACATGAGAAAATTGATAAAGATTCCCCTGGGCATTTTTTTTTTTAATGGCAACACCTTGATTAATGGCATATCACCTACCCCTGTATAAGGACAGATTGAAATGCAGAGAAGGTAGATGGTGATAATCATTGACAATGTCAGCAACGACACTGTCACTGTCTAGAGAAAGTGAGGAAAGCACTAAACTGGAGTCAGAATGCCATTTTTATTGTGACATTAAAAATGTAGCATTGAACTCTGCAAGTTCCCAGCAGGCTTAGATAATCATGGCATCTATTTTAATAAAATGCAGATTTTGAGGGTATTTTATTGTACAGCAGGATGGCTGGTCTATGGAAGAAATGTTGCTGGATTTGCCACAGCAATCTGCCAGACACAACATCACCAGCCAAGTGGTAGAAATATGAACACATTAAAGATACTGAGGATTCCAGCTGATTCAAGATGAGCCTGCAAAGTGCATTTTCTTTTACCTGTCTTGAGTTTGGTCGGTGGAATAACAGTCCGTGAGGTAAAAATAGTTCAGAGGAAGAGAAAATGCTTTCTCCTCAGTGTTGTCTCTGTTCCTCACTTCCTACATGATGAGATGTATTTTGCTTCTGTGACAAGTTTGTGTTGAATATCCAATAGAGAATTAATTAGCAGGTGGAACAGAGCTCGAAGTCCTACCCTGCTTAATATCTGCAGCATTTCTCAACTCTCAGAACCAAACCAAACCACACAAAAAATCATCCAGGAAATAGACTGTCAAATGACCAGATAAAACCCGTGATCAATGGGAACAATGAGGCAAAATCCACATTTTTTAGTAAATCACATAGAGGGTCATTGAAATCACAGAGCTCAGATGTATGATACAAATTATATGAAATAGTTTGTAAAGATAAAACTTTATGAAATTACTTTACTTTTCTGTCATCTTAATAATCTTTAGCTGCTTGTTCATCCATATTTGTGATTTGGCCTTAACTTTTTCAATTCATTATTGTCTCTAGTCTCTTTTTAAAAGGATAGTAGCTTCTTTAATATTCTCCTAGGGCTGTTTTGCTTGACCATGACATATTTATTTGTCAAAGACAGATGTCCAGTATTATGAAATGTCTAGCGTAATTCACAAATTTTTTAAAACACAATATGACATTAGGAACTGAATATTTTTTAGACGTGAGTTCTGTACCTCTAGTCATCCACTGACAGTTGGGATTTATTTTAAAAATATGTTAACTCTGGGCTGGAGCAGTTAAAGAACAGTTTGGACCTAGTAATATATGAGTCATAAGGAGAGTTGTTTCCTGGTTCTGTGAGTACTTTTTGACTGATTTAAGCAGAAAATATGAAGCCTGGTGAGACATAAACAAAGGTTTATCTATAAAAACAGCCCCCCTAGTCTATTTAACTACAGCTATGATCACAAGAGGGTTAGTACTAGTAGATTTGTGAATTCATATGGTACAAAAGAATAACTTGGTCTGCTTCCCTGATATTTATGGTGCTGAAACTCAAAAGTTATTCAGTGAAAATCCATGGAGATCCTTCAATTTCATGCCAGAGATACATTTTCAGCTGTAAAGACAATAGCATAAAAAAGGACATTCCTGGGAAGAGAGGGAATATATTAATATTAAGTTTAAATTTTTGTAATTCAAATCAAGATTAGGAAAATCCAAATCATTAAAACCACTAGTGCAACAGCAACATCCTGGCAAGTCAGTCCTGGGGACAGAGTGTAGCAGGGTCAGGGCTAGGAACAGTCCCTGTGTAGGTGCAGTGGCTGCCAGTGTTGTAATTAGTTCTCTGCCCATTGACAGATACTGGTGCGAAGGGATGTGTGTGTGTGTGTGTGTGTATGTGTGAGATTGTAGGAACCAATTACACGGGTAGAACATAAAGGCAAGAAATTTTCCCAAATCCCTGAACTCTGAAGTTAAAACCAGCCCAGGCTATAAGACTGGTGCAATGCAGATGGTGTGTTCTTTTGAGGTTCAGCAGGGGAATGTCCTTGTAATCGTTGCTGTTACCAGGTTATGCCACACAAAACCAGGACCGTCTTGAACTAATCAGTAGAGCAATTTGAATATGTAAAGGAATGAACCATTTTCACCAAAATCACATCCACTGAATGGAAGATGGATGTTATAAATGCCATGTCCTGATCCTGTTAGTATTCCTGTCATTTGGGGCTTAAAGTTAGCTGACTTGGAGAACAAGTAGAAAATCAAGCAGGTGGGGAAATCTTTGCAAGATTACAGCATGTGGGAATCTCCAGGAAGCTTTGACAGCCCCAGGAAAGAGTTCCCCTAGCTCTAATTGAGCCAGCTTCAGAATGAGAGACACTGCAAAGTGCAGCAGAGGAGGAGGAATAAAAGGTAGCTTTGAGGAAAAAGGAGTACACAAGAGAAATCATGAGAATCCACTCCTGGGGGCCTGAGGACTCAGATTCCTGCTGTTTTATGCAGAAAGGGCAAAGTCTAGCCTCTAATCGGAGACCTTCAAATGCATGACAGCTTTTAACAGAAGACAGCAAAGGCTAAAGAAAGAAAAGAAAGAACTCAACCCACCAGGCACCAAATTTAAACTAAACTAAACTCTGGTGAACTCTGTCAGGGAATCTGTGCTCAAAAAGGAAATTAGGGAACCTGAGGTCTCAGGGGCTCTTGACGTGAGGAGGAAGAACAGGTATTTATGATACTGCAAACGCCTCTACATGAAAACTGGAGTCTAGCAGAAGTCACTTTCTGACAGCACCACTTGGAAGGAAATGTATTTGCTTTAATTTGTGCAGTGCAACCTCCTCCACACTCAAACCACAGAAGCTCTGAGCCCAAATCAGCTTTATGAACAGGAAACAGTGTTTTAGTTTAAGAATGTTAAATTTTTTTGGCTTAGAAAATTGTTGCTTCAGTCTTTATTATAACCAAGATGAAAGTTATCACATATGCATAGTATGTAAACTGAGAAGAGTTTGCATATTTGAATACTTTAATATTGGACCAATGTGTTGACACTATGAGATGATTGAAAGAATAACTCAGTATTTCCTGAAAGGTCTGAAATGCAGATCTTTCAAATCAACAAGATCAAGACTAACAGTGAGCTTGGACTTGAATGCTTGCCAGGTTTTCTAATGTATTTCTTTCTCACTTTAACACAGTTTTAATTTGGCATCCCTGAAGATTATGGATGTCTAATTTACAGATCTACTGACTTTAAAGGCATAGGGGCCATAACCGACCTTCCAGCTTGGCCTCTTGTGTAATGCAAGCAAAAAGACGTCCCTGTATTAATTCCCACTTCAAGAATAACAGTTTAGCACTGAGTACTTAGGAAGCTTTGGACTGGGTTAAAACAAAGGCTTCTGTAGCCCATGTCTGTCATTGTTCAGCCTCTGACAGAGGTCATCTGTGTACACTTAAGGAAGCTTAGGTATAACAGCACAAGACATCCCCATCAGCACAAGTAAATTGTTGCTTTCACGTGTGGTTAAAAAGTCAAAACTCAATGGAAAGGCAAACTCTGAATTCTGGGAGAGAAAATTGATTTTGCAAGATAAACTTATATCCAAATAATAAAGATGGTATTGTAGGATCTCAGACACATTGTGCCTTCCTCCTATGTGTTGCAGAGAGAAAAGTGTCTCTTCTTGGAAGAGACACAGAGCAGAGTCTTGTGGAAATAAATGAGGGAGGACAACTTGGCAAGGACCAGAGAAAAAAACAGCAGCACCATGTTCTCCTCTCTCGCTGACATGGCACCTTGTTCGAGCTCAGTCACAGAGCAGGCTGTGAATAAAATTATGACTAAAATTTCAAATCATGTGAGAAACATAGGGAGCCTGAACTGCTGGAATCCCACCCTAGACATTTAGGTGAGATTCTTTTAATGAATCAGTCAGATTATATGGTCGTACATGTGATCTGGTTATTCAAAGGCCCTTTTATAGTCACTTTATAGAAAAAAAAAACAGAACATTTTTTGGACATGATTTCTCTCTACCTATAGTAGATGTCTAAAAGAGGTCAGTTGAATCACTCCTTAAAAGTGTAATTCTTCTTTTTATCATGAAATATGACTTTCCAAAGATGTGGATCTCCACACTGTGGCTTCAGGTTATGCCTGCTGAGGTAAATCCCACCCTCAAATGCTTCTTTTCCTTGATTTGTATGAAAAAAAAGGAGGTTGTGTAATGAAATGACCAAAAGAAGAACCAATTCCTTGGTAGTCCCAGAAGTGGTGAAAAGTACAAGAGGTCACTACAAATAATTCTCTTCCCCCCTACAATGTTCACAAGCTTTTTGTCAAATGGGGAAAGCAAGATTATCTCATAGAAGGGGCAATGGTGAGAGACTGCCTGTTCTTCCAGACATCTGAGTGGGATTAAAGACAGTTTTTAGAGGGACATGAGACAAATTGAATATTACTTTCACTGTTGGTGTTAATCACAAGCAAAAGGCTCCAATAGAAATCCATTCATTTGACTTGAAGGGGAAGGAATTACTTGCCTGCTTAGAAAAAGTTTTTATGTGGTGTAAGTGGGAAGTGTCTGAGATGAACTGCAACTATTTGGTTAACTGCAAGGAGTTCTCAGGAAAACTAAATGATACTGGAGACCCAGAGGCAAAACAATTAACATAGTTGTGCAACCAGCTGAGCCTTTGCAGTTGCTCTCCACACACTTAGTTGGGCTGGAGAAACACATGACCCCAAGGGCTTGGGGCACAAGGTTCTCAGCCTGCAGACAGCAGGAGGCTTCTGGGCAAGAGCAAGGAGACCACTGCCTACGTGCAAGGCACCAATCCAGATCATATTGTCCTCTCTACAGGCCCGAAGGTCCTCCGAGGCATTGCGGTTTTACTCCAGAGGAACGTGCCTGAGCTGAGAAAATGACCCTGTTTTGTAATTCCAGGTATTCTTGCCTGCTCTCACTCTGCAACAAAATCAGCAAGGGTCTTAGAAGTTTAAGAGGACCATCTCCTAAAGATGCAGGAGGCAAAAAAGAGCTCTCTAGGCAATCTGTCCATAGTCTGAAGGCTCTTAGAAAATTACAGGGAGGAAAGTGGCTTAGAAGCATCTGAATGATGTCATTAAACTGTGTTCCTGGGTTCTGTAGCAGAATGGGAGAATTAAATAAACAGAGGAAGAGCTCCAGGCCCTAAAGCATGGGTGATAGTCAGCAATGAGGACAAGAGCCATGGAAAAGTCTACATATATCCCTGACCACCAGACAATGCCAAGCTCCTTCCCTCCATCTCAGTAGAAGGGAAGTGAATTGACCCTGGCACCAAGCGAGGTTGGGCAGGCACCAGGAAAATGCCATAGTGAATCTCCTCATTGAGAAAATGCCCCCCAGCCTGAGGTTTAGCCAAGGCTGCTGTCTCTCGCTGCTTTGCTAGAGAAGACCAAGCCCTAGTAAAAAGCAATGAACAGGGAGGATAAAATGTTATCAGTAACTGTTTACTCAGGAAAGGCTTTGAACCAATTTTTTTTTTTGGCTGCAATAATCAGCTTGGGAAGCACTGTGACCCTTGAAGGAGTTTTAATTGATCAGAGCAGAATAGGCCATTAGTAGAGAAGAAATTATCAGCAAAAAATACGTTTCTGACATTCTCAGTACTGTTTTCATCAAAGCCTTTCACCAGCAATAGCTCTCTCTTTTACTTATACTCTATTTTATTTTCAAACCAATGCTATTTTCTTCACCAAGCATTAAGTCCTTTACTTTGATAGAAACTAAACATTTCCTTTAATGAGCATAAGAGATAATAATGTTAAGCATTAGTTGGAACCATCATGCAACAAAAACTCAATGCCATTTAAAAACACTTAATGCGCAGGCTGATGTTTGTCATCTCACTAAAGAGCATAAGATTAGAGGTGCTACAACTTAGAAAGAAATCATTATCCCACTGATGAGATAGTGCTTTCCTTTGTACTAATCACACAACCAGTCTAAAGCACGTCCTTGTATGTATTTCTTACGTTAAAAACCCTAACAGAATGTTCCTGTAACAGGTGACAAAGAAAAAACCCCAGTCTTAGGACTCTTTTTTTTTCACAAGCATTACTTTGGATCTTTCCAGAGGCAATGAATGTTTCATGGCTTTCAGCAGACTGGAAGATCTCTCAGACTGAGAAGTGTGCCAGTTTCAAACCACTAGAGAAGGCATAGACACACTGGCCTGAGACCCACACTTTTCCAAATCCAGTTAACAGTGTCAGGTTCATCACAGTTGTGGCCAGACCAGATTGTAAGCAAAGCTGCATCAAGCTCAGGGTGTGAGAAATTAACTGGGATAAAAGGAATGTCAGTCTTTAGGTAAAGCAGAAATGAACTTAAACCATAAAAATAAATATTTAGGCTAGACACTAGGGGAAAATGTTCTCACCATAAAGGTACTGAGGCACAGGGACATGCTGTCTGGGAGAGTTGTGGAGTCTTTACCATCACAACTTTTCAAGAAAAAAGTAACCTTTTTCAGAAGTGACACAATAATACTGATCCTGCTTCGGGGCAGGAGATAGATTGAATTGTCTCTTCGGGCTCTATTTATGTTGTGCAACCCCCATATTTCCTGTATTTACAAGCTATCTCTGTCCTTGGAGCTTGTGACAGTGCAGTTACACTGATTTATGCTAGTTGGGGGATTGGGACACGATCATGACTCGTGTTCTCATGCCATCGACTCCTCAGCAGCTTCCTTGGTGATGGCCAAGCTCAGAGTGCAGCAGCCACTCTCAATGAGAGAGGCAAGAGAAATGCTTTATTACAGTGCAAGGATTTTGCTGCAAAATCCTCTCTACTGCTTGAGTAAGAGTAAGGGAAGGAAGAGGCTGACTTTGAAAACCCAAAACTGCAGATGTTATTATCTCTTGAAGCTATTAAATGATGGAAGTGCAGCACTCCTGACAAATTGAACAGCACTGCCAGTTGTTGTAGCATAGACCAGCTCCACTGAATTTATTGCTAATTTATCACAATCTAGTATTTGACCCACTGAATCCTGAATTAAATTTTTATACATTCGTGAACTATTTATCCTGTATGAAAAATCAATATCTTTTTATTGTTCACCTGATTTAGGATAGATAAAAAGAATATTTCAGTATTCTCCAGGGTCAGTGCAGAGAGGCCTTGAATGATGAAAGATACAGTATCTTTTGAATGGAAGAAAAACTTCAGGGTAGAAAGGAAAGAGTGTAGTTTACATGAAATATCCTTCCTATCCATGACATGAATATTTTTTCACAAACTCACGACAAAACATAATGTCCTTTTAGAAGACAACATCTAATTCTTTATCACTCTTTAAGAAAGAATTATTAATTTGGAAAAATTTTTCTTTCTGAATTTCTTTGCATTTTGTATGAGCCAGAAAACCTCAAAGGAGTTATTTGAATTTCAATACCATCTCACACTTTTATTAAAATATACTATAACCCTGCTTCAGTAATTAACATGAAGATAGGACTCTTAGTCTAAAAACTGAAATCTCTCTGTTATTTCAGATTTTCCCTAAGTATGCTTTTGATTAAATAATTACTGAACAGCAGTGTTAACAATTTATCTGTGATAGGGAGCATGTCACAAATTTCCTACTCATGTTCCTGCAGTTTATGCTTTTGCCAATGTGTTTTATGAGTATTTATTAAAGATGACGCCTTGAGTTAATAACATAAACTACCTACTAGTTTCATAATCATCACTGCAGTGCAGAAAGCTTTAGAGTTACGGTAGTTCTGCATTGACGACGTCAACAGATTTACTGCATTCATTTCCTTATGCAAATATTCCAAAAACATACGTAACTTTATAACCTTATATAGTGTACTGCCTACACATGAGAGTATCAAAGCCTGTGAACACACAGGGTAGACTTTAAAGTTGACAGCACAAGTCGTGATGCTCCTTCCTTTCTTGTTTATCTGTTGTCCTAATATTAGAACTCATTTAAAGCTGGGTTTTGTAGACACAGCCCCTGCAGTAAGAGGGGAGAGTGCTCATGGTCTTTACATGATGTGTCTGTCTATAATGAAGTCACTCATAAGGAGACTGAATGTGAACTAAGCAGACATTTGTGATCCATTCTTGCCCTGTATATGTACAAGATTTGCTCCTGCATGGCAGAGCTTGCCTTTCTCTTGCAGGACAACCTTGTTTGTTCCTGCAATTTGTCCATTTTCCCCTCTCTTCCCCCAGAGAAGCATGATGCTCTCTGCTCCGACTGCCTCTGCTGTACCTCCCCAGGAGAGGTTTACAAAACACAGACCCTGGGATAGGAACCCTGAATTATGTTCAGGTCACTGAGAAAAGAAGAGGGCTAGAAGGGACCCTGGAAGATCTTGGTCTTGATCTTCCTTTTCTATTATCCAAACCGAGATCAATTTTACTTAGGTCTTATCTAACTTGTCTTGGCTAACTTCTTTTTAGACACTTTGGTGACAGGAGCTTCCTCGATTTCCCAGTAGTTTATTCTGACTTTCCCATTCCTTACAATTAAAAGCTTTTCATGAGGTTTAGTTTTCTGTGTGACAGTTTAAGCCTTTTACTTACCTGTGACAAATCTATTTTTTCCACACAATTCCTCATGTTGATATTCTGTGCACTCCAAGAGATTTATTTTCTTTCTCAAAACATAATTCTCAAAACTGGGTACCATACTCCAAAAATGGCCCTACAAGTGTTGAGTAGAGATTAATGTTTACATTCCATATCTTGAAGACAATTAACCCTAGTAGAAAATTTCCTTTTCCCACAGCAATATGATACCATGGTGTTGAGTCATGCTGTGCTTCTGAACTTCCATAGCCTTAAATCCATTCCTGTTGCACCGCTACCTGGCCTGTGGCTCATTTCCCATATTTGTGGTAACATCTATGTGAATAATTTTACAGTAAGTTTGTTTTCTTCCAAGGGTTATTGTGGGAGCCAGAATCTGACAATATTAATGTGTAGCTGATCTGAAAAAAAAAATTACTTTTTGGAACTTGGAAGACATGATAATCAAGTTAGCTATCAATAACTCTCTGTCTACTTATCTGGCAAACAGATAGTCAATTACACATCAAAATAATGTAAAAACCAATACATAATAGTAGTCAGCAATCAGCAATAAATTTTAGATCAATTCTTTTGGCCAGGTACAGTCTGGACCACTTTCATAGAACATTGCAGAGAACTATGCATAATTTTGCAGAAAAATACGTCTTAATTAAACATGGAGGGTATCTGGAATCAATACAGATGGAGAATGCATTCACATTAATCTTATTGAAAGAATTTATGTTTTATTTTAGGAAAAGAGCAGTACAGATAGTTCCAGTCACATCTTGAAGTCCTTCTGCTACTGCTATCATGGAAGTTTTGCTTGAGAAAGGACTACAGGATGCAAGACCTGCATTTCAAGTGAGTTTTTTAAATTAATAAATAAACATAGGTGAATTAATACATGCAAAATAATTTTGGCAGGGATAATAATGGAAATAGCTAGAAAAAATATTGAATGGATTAGCACATTTAATTGGTCTTAGATTGCCTAATGAACAATTAGCCTTGTGTTTAATCCCTCTCAATCCATTCGCCTTTGCAGCTCTTAGTCTCTAAAGATAAATATGGATCATTCCAAATGTGCTTTTGTTTTTGAAACTACTTATATTAGTATTTAATTGTAATCACTGGCATGGAAACCATCTTATAAATGGGAATGGACGAAAATGGGACATGCTAGAGGACCTATTACTTGGTGCTTTAAAAAAAATATTGCAAAAAAATTGCAGCACTCTAAAATACTACCGAGATAAGTCTTGTTGATTAGGTAGAGATGAATCTACATGGAAGCTGTTTTTAGGACCTTAGGAACACACTGTTGACCATTCAAGAAGTGGCATTACACTGCCAGGCCCTGCTGACCATGATCAGACAGTGTATCTTAGGTGCTTCAATTATTTCATATGATCAAGGTTCAAGAGCCAACATATCAGATGAGTATTTGGGGTTGCCTGGACTACAAGTGGAGAGAAAAAGCATCAAGATGCATCCACGGGTTGCCTGAATGTGCCTCTCTGTGTCTCCCTATCCCAGACTGTAAAAAATTTCTCTCTCACATGGACATTAATCTTCCCTTTCACCCAGTGCATCCCAGGAGTGATTATTTAGCAGTCCCAGTGCGACCAAGTCAGGCAGAGAAAAGGGACTTCTCTCATACATAATGGTGGCTTGTGCTCTGGCCAGTTAAATCTTCAAAGCAACTGCTTATCTGT
The DNA here is from genome assembly GCA_013398015.1 of Oreocharis arfaki. Taxonomy (NCBI): domain Eukaryota; kingdom Metazoa; phylum Chordata; class Aves; order Passeriformes; family Paramythiidae; genus Oreocharis; species Oreocharis arfaki. The sequence continues at coordinate 33,716 of VZRR01012539.1, forward strand.
TCAGGGGGAATTCAAGGCTTGGAAGTTAATGGTCAGGGAAAAGTGAGTTGGACTGGATGTGTTTTAATTCACTGAGATACATTAAAACAGCATGTTGATTAATTTGAAGGCTAGAGGGAACATTTTTTTTTTGCAATATTATGATGCTCCAAGAATTAATACAGATACAAGAGTAAATGCTTTTTTGTTTTTTCCTTCCTGAGTTTTCATTTTTTCTTTTTTTTTTTTAGCAGTTACTCATACTCTTTTTTGCATGAACCTAACAGATGTAAAGGGTTCTCTAAGGAGCCTTTGAGGCAAGTACCTGTGGCAGCTTCATTAGGACCTCTCTGACATTATCCATGTCCTGGACAGTTTGGGAAATATTCTAGACTGGCCAGGGAAAAGTTTGAGTCTTAATAAAAGCAGAGAAATTAAACAAGTGAGGCACAAAGTGTGTCTAGGGGTCATGAAGTTCTGGATTCTTGCCTAATGCCACATTCATCAGGCTTAATACAGATGAATGCTGTGTGGGTTTGCCAGCAGCAAAGTCAAACATCTCATTTGAGACCTCCTGGCTCTGTGATTATGATCCTGAAAGCAAGAGCAGCTTCTGCCTTTCCATGGGCCTACAGCTGGAATACCCAAATAAAAACCCATCACACATCTGTATCCATCACTCAGCTCTGCAACATTCATGGTACATCTTATGCTTGGAGTTGTTCTGGAGGCTTCCCTTCTACAAAGGCTCCTGCACATGACACATGGTAGACAATGCAGGAGTCAGACATCCCCTCTCTTTAGCAGTCACTGGACCAAGCAAAGCCATGGCCCACACAGATCCTTCTGGGAAAGACAAAGCAACAGGTTGTTCAAACTGCCTTAAAAACTTTTCTTCTGAAATATTAATGGGGATGTGAGAGCTGACAATTACTTGGCTGGAGGCGGATGTGGTTGCAAACTAGGAATGATCAGAAACGGTCAAGAAAAAATACAGCAAATTGAGAGGTGACAGGACAAGGACATCACTGTGGCTCCGTGCGGCTCCTGAGGGCTCTTGGAGCAAAATGCTGACTGGAGTGAGGCTTGGAGAACAGAACAAAGGAATAGTACAAAGGATTTCTCTGAGAAATGTTGTATTCAAGACAAGGGAAGTCAAGCCATTCATTGTCTGTACTCATCTTTTGGGTATGGGTCCAGATGAACTACTGGAGAAGGCAAAAAGGAAAACAGCAAAACCCCAAGCTACTTAAAAAAGCAAATGGCAAAAGAAAAGCAGTTATTTCACTGAGTCAGGAGGAGATGACTGAAGGGAACATTACCTAAATGAATGTTAAACAGCCAAAATCGAATCCCTTTGCAATATAAAAGACTGGAATGGAAAAGAAAATACTAGATTGCTTCAAATTTCCATAGCAGAGAGGATAAGACTGATAGGCTTGGTTGCAAAAAGTGGGATTTAGTTAAACTTTTGGAGACCTTCTGTCCATAAGAGCAGTGAATCACTTAAGATATGTACTATTGCAGGAGGCTGTGAAATGTCTGTCATTGAGGATTTTAAGGAAATCATTCAACAAGTATCAGTTAATAGAGACTTAAAGACAGTTTATGCCATCTTTGGAGGGGGAGATGGATCAGATGAGGTCCTTACTGGTGTCATTATCTGTGGAACTATAAATGCTGCGTTCACGCAAAGGGAACGTTGTGTACAATCTTTGAAAATGAAGAATCTTACATAAAGAGGATCTTCTTCTATCCATTTCTACCCTAATGGATACTGCACTCTCTCAGGATAAGTTCTAATTGGAACCTTGTGCCCTCGCCAGGAAATCACAGGGACTAAGAAACCCTATTACTCTGCAGCTGCTCCCTGGACATTGATTTAAGGTAGTTAGGGCTAAGTGGAACTATTTGTCAGCTTCCTTCCTTAAAAACATGTGGAATAGACAGGCAGGTAAGTAGAAGTAATGTAAGACTTGACTTCATCTTACCTACTGGCCAAAATACCTACATTTTAGGGAGTGGAAGCATCTCCCAGAGATAAGCAGCCAACAGGGCATGGCTGGGTCACAGCCCTCCTTGCTACTGCAAGCTTCAATTTACGTTCCACCTTTTGGCCAAAAACCTGATATACAAATTAAATCTCAGCTCCCAGGACCTGGTGTTACTTCCAGACTAAACTTCCTTTCCTCATACTGAATAATGCCACTAGGAATATGTTTATCTGAGCTGGATACTCAAGGTATTAGCATTAATCTCTAAGCTTTGTCCTGGATATCTGCTTCTGGGAAAAAACCCCTTGTTTAGATGACAGATATTGAGATATGACTGATATTGAGAATTTCATAATCCTTAGAAATCTCAAAAATGTCAATGACACAATAAAAAGAAATCATCAAACCCTCCTCATCAGAAGTCTCTAACGCTGTTGAAGTGTCTGATATTTCCAAGAGTCTTTCAGTCTCTGAAACTGTTAAAATAGAAACACCTCTCCCACATTTTCCTTCTCTGCCTTTAACAAATGATGGTTCTTTTAACCTTCTTCTCCCCTCTTTGTTTGCTTAGAGGATCAAAGCCTTTTTTATTTATTTCTTTTTCCTCCCAAGCAGTTTCTGGAGTGTTAAAAAAGCACCACCAGTATACTGCGTTTACATTACAAACAAGTTAAAATTCCCAGTCTGTCAGAGCTTTTCTCCTAGGATACCAAGGAAAGCAAAGTTCAGCTAAGCTGCACAATTAATCGGAGATCACTTCTGAGTGAAGAAGAAAAGGCTGCTTTAAGCAGAGCTATTCTCTTCTTAAAGATTTCAAGTCCACTTCAGAAAGAAAAGTTATTATTCTCTGAAAGTTATCTGATTTTATTTGTATTCCTGGAGCTACTCCATTAAGTCATATGCCCTTTTCAGCCATAAAATCATCTTAATGAATCAGCTGTGGGATCAGCCATATGTAAATGCACCTTGTGACAGCCACATTGACAAGTGAATGGATGAAAAAGACATGGGCTGCATGTTGCTTTTGTTGGAACAGCAGTGGGGTTTGTTCTGCTTTTAAGACCTGAGGTAGACAGTTTATTTCTCTTCTTGGTTGTGAAGAAAATGCTCTTTTTTTATTACTTTGAGGTAAATGTGTTTTGTAATAATGGTGTGATAAAGAAGCTTGAGCTGTATGGTTTAGGAATATTTGCCTAAAACAGACTTGAGTGTTGGGCTACCATTCCAACACAATTGCTCTCCTTTTCCTCAACTTCTGAGAGCAAAGACTTGCCTGATTACTCAACCTCGTCATCAGTCCGTGTAGGATGCGCTTGCACCTGTTTAATAAAACGCATTGTCTGCTGATCTCTGGTATTGTCAGGGCTCTTCCAAAGCCATGGTGGCTGCAAGGAAGAAAATGAGCAGCACAATTAAGAGATCCCGAGGGAATACAATGAAACACTTGCAAAGCAGATTTAACAAGTGTGCTTTAGTGTGTTCTTACAGTGTCTGGAAAATATCTAAGAAGATTCCTATGAACTTTCCAAGTTTTCCAGTAAAATGTTATTTTATGGACAAGTATTTCATAATAAAGAAAACAAGAAACTTAATAGTCTCTCTGCAAATTACGCACTGTAACGCCTGTTAGGCTTTGTAAGGTATCCTTTCCACACAATTTTATCGAAGTTTCATCCAATATAACTACATTGATGCCCCACCTGGGTGTCCTTCTCCCCTGCTTTTTGCAAGGCAGAGTTAAATACTGGTAAAATGCATCTGTTACAAGGTAAAATCAAGATATTTAATTTGTGATATTCAGAAACATCTGGAAATTTTACGATGGAACCAAATGAAGTGCCAGTTGACATATAGTAAAGATGTCTTTCTGACTGACTAAAGATTAGTAAAAATGCCATTAAAAATATATGATAAAAAGTAAAGAAGTCTATAATCATATTCTTGACTGGTGACACTCAACAATCAAATACACACATAATCTCACCAAAAATTATAATGAAGCTTTTTGAAAACTGATTTGTCATGGCAAAACCAATTATTTTTTTGCTTAAAAATATCAATTTTGCAATGATCTTTCAGAGGAAGATAATTTTTGACATTTCTTAGCTGCACGAGCTGATCCAAGCATACTCTTTTAATACCTTAGCACTGAACCCTACATGTGTTACCACACAATATCTTTATCTTTCTTTTTTCCTCCATCCTTTTGTCTATTTATATGTTTTCTCTTGTCATGAAAATACAGAGAAATAAAAGCGAAAAATTAATCATTCTATGAGTTCAGGAAACATCCCCAAAATTTGCTTTTTGATTTTTATCACGTCTCTGGGTATGTGAGTCTAACAGCAGCCCAGCCGATTTCTGCTAAGCATTACAAATGTAATATTTTTAAACGCTAGCAGAACATGTCTCCTCATGCTTTCCTGATAATTTCTTCATTAGCTGATGCAACCAATATGAATTAAATTAATAATAACAATATAATATATACATAATATATAATGATTATAAAGTGATACAGAAATTGCTAGGCAGTAGGTACTGGATCCAAAATTATTTCAGACAAAATTCTCTTAAAAAACACAAAGGTAGAAATGTTCTCTCAAGCACAGCTGCAGGTGTCCCATCGTGGAGGCCTGGCACATACAAGCTGGAGACAGTTTGGGATCAAAGGAGACTTAATCACAGCTACATTATGGAAAACAGGCAACCATCCTGATGTGGTGAGCTGTACTTTTAACTGCTCAAGGTCAACAAGGTCAAAATTGGTTTAGGAGCCTCTCAGAGAACCCTAGACCCTAGACTAGCTTCCCAAAAGGCTTCATTCCTCACCAGGGACGAGGAGTGTATTTAACCTGCATTCCTACAACAGAGACAAACTGTGGATCATCTCAGCCCTGCTTTTCCATACCTATGGAGTAGGGAGTCACACCACTGATGAAACAATATTTAGGAACTTCTAGGCATGAAAGAATTTAAGAATATATTTAGAGATAATTTTTAGGTTTTCGTGTGTGAAACAGTATTTTGTAAGATTTTCAAGCCCTTTCCAAATGGTGTCCCATCCTACACTGCAGTGTTGGTTTGACCACATGGTGTTCAATGCCTTTTGCAAGCCATTAGTGTCCCTCAGTGTTAGATTTGGCTTCTGGCACATTAGTTTTGCTGGAAGAGGTTTAGAGTCTCTCGATAGAATCAGACAGCCTCTTGTTGCCCACTTATCTCAGCCAGCTTCTTTGCAGGGCTTGTTCCAGAGAAGAATCCCACTACTGCCCAGTCCCAGACTCGCTGAATTGCCTGCAGCATCCTCCTTCACAGACCACAGGGCAGGATCTCAGCCAGCTCAACCTGTCCTTTGGAGGACCAGCCACCAGAACCCACAGAGGCTGAGGCTTTTTAGAGCCCCATGTCATGCAGTTATGTAGTCGTGTGTCACTTCTCCAGATGCAGCATTTAGGCAACACAAAAATTGTCCCTGGTTTGTGTGTGGTCTCGTTAGTGGAGCTTTTCATGGGAGTGCAGGCTAATGTGTAAGTTTTATTGTATTTCTCAGCTGAGGGTGCTCTCAGTCACTACATTCTTCACATTTTCTCTTCTCTCTGTCTTCCACCAGCATGTCATGTTCTAGACAAAAATTTTTTTCTCAGTTTTCAGGTTGCCTTCATCTCTTTCCTTCTGGCATGCCCAGGCCCCAACTCCTCTGTACCGGTGGGAGGTGACCTTTCTGTCCCTCCCACACCCTTTGATACTCTTTTCTTTCCTTTTGTTTTCATTTTTTCTGTCAATCCCTTCTGGATCATAACACCTTCTTCCAGTCTTTGTCCATGCTTTTCCTCTGATGTCATGCCAGTCCCAACCCTTTCATTTCACTGCCCTGTTTTATTCTTCCCTTTTTCCCCTCCTCAAGCACTCTTCATTTTCTCAAGAGCGTTTTTGTTTCTTTTCACCTGCATATTCTACCTCCCCTATTCAACACCCCTCCTTTCAGGTACCCTGTTCCTTAAAGGGTACTCTAAAGTAACATGTTCATCCTTCTTCACATGAAAAACCAACTATCCCATTATTTCTCCCAATACAGTTCTGTGCTATGAATTTGCTGACTTTGTGGTCACCGACTTAGCTTTTGGCTTAATTCTCCCTTGAGTAGACTTGCTTGATTTTCCTCTGGAATCTGACAGTGTCTCCGCTGGCTTCACCACCTTCATCTCCCTAAAAATCTCTTCTTCCCACAACTGGCTTATCATTTAATTTATTTTTCTTCCAGCTTGAATAGTCATTTGAGCATCTCTACTGATATTTTTTCCCTTTTCTATCAAGCAATTTTCTTCTCTTTATTTTTCCCATTTTGTCTCATACAGAGATATTTTCCTCAATCTTTTTTTTTGTTTTCAAAATTTTTTTTCCCTTCTCTATTCACTTTTCTAATGGAGAATTTCAAGATTTGACAGCATCCACCAAAACTCTGCTCCAAGTTCCCATTTCATCCATGAAAAGTTTATCAGCGACTCCCTCTCTACACACCTTGCTTGATGCATATTTGATCTAGTTTATATACTTGGTGATCATACTGTATCCCTTTGGATGTACTGGGAAAGGGACTTTGAAGGTCAGGGTCACCAGTACTATCAAGTTCAAGCCACTTGCCAGACTTCAAAGTGTTCTGAAGGAAGGCTGCCTCAATAACTGGGGTTATGACCACGCTTTTACATGTGGATATGCTGGGTCTTGGATAGTTTGGAAAAGCTGCTAACCTGATTCTTAAGTTTATGGGAAAATTGATTTACGTGAGGAGTCCATATGTTCCTACACAAGCAGTACCATTGCTGACTGCATAAATACTCCCATAATCTCTGCATAGCTATGAAAAAGAGCATGATATTGTTCCAACTACATCATTTTATATTTGAGAGGACCAATATCAGATGAAAGCAATGTAGTTCTACAGCCTATATTTTGTGTGATTTGCTGTAGCTCTAGTAAATTATCTTCTTTTTTGCTTTAATAGGTTCAGAGCGATTTACCCCCCATGAAAATTTGCTGCATTACTCTTAAAAGGCAGCTGGAAACAAGACAGTATATTTATTGCAGTATTTTTGAAAATCTGCACATCCCTGAAATGAATGTCTGAAAACCTCTTAAGACAATAGATAAGCCAGCAAATCCATTGAGATCACACAGTAGATTCTGGGTTTACCTGAAGAAAGAGACAATTGCACTAATCCGCAGTGGTTAAAACACTTCTAACAATGAACTGTGGTTTTGTCTCAGTGGAAATACCTGACAATTGCAGTGAGGCTATTGCCAGGCATCATTGCACCTTGGAGGATTTTTTTTTTTTTTTAAATTTTATTTTTTTGTCATTTTACTCCTACTGCTAATTAAACTCAGGATTTTCAGCCAATCTGTATTTTCATAAAATGAAATGTGTTCCAGTTTTTTCTGCCAGTTTAGGGCAGAAAAATTATGAGAGTGAAAGTTATCTTGCTAAGTTCACAGCAAGAAACAGTCACAGGCAGAGACTTGGGAGGATGGTACCACTGAAGGATACTGCACTCGTCTCCTGACACCTTTGGACCCCAGGTCCACCACGAGTTTGCTCTGGACATTCAGGGCTGGCTGCAGGGGCAGGGTGGCTGATTCTCCCTCTGGTCACCTCGTTTTGTTGGCTGTGGATACCCCTCCATTGCAAACGTAACCCTCTCAGGGATTAAAGCAAAGACTTATTCTCCACACTAGGAGAGAGCAAGAGGACAATATTCTCTTTTACTATCTGACCTGGACTAAGTTCTTGATTAAGCTTTAAACCAGCTCTCAGTTTTATACCAATAAGCAGAAAAATGCCCCAACAGTCTTCCACCATCTTCACAAGAGCTTACATAGCTTACCATAGTTACACACATTCCCACGTAAACAGTAATGCTGTTTGATCCTGGAGTGTGTCATGCTCTGTGGCATCCAGAGGGTGACTTTATCAATGACAAAAATTCATACTAACTGATCAATAACTATAGTACAACAAGTTGGAGCAAACAAGGTGCAGCAATCCTGATAAAATTTTATAGGACTTTGCAGACAGCTTTCAAAAACTGATCAGAGAATGAAGTCCCTTCAGTAGGATGCTGCTGGCAAGTTTAACAGCCTCCTAGACAGGATCTCACACCCTGTGAAATCTTGAGGTTAGATTCTCAAATTGCCCTGCTAAACCAGACTTTTGGTGGGTGCACACCTCATGTGACCCACCTGAATACTTGTAGGTGAACAGAGAATTTAGCCCACCAGCTTTAAAGATAAAATTACAGTTTGACCCCAGCATAAGAAACATTAGAATGAAGTCTTTCATGCCTTATAGTATTCCATATAGGACTCTGTGAGCTACAGCACAATTTATGTTCTGTAGGACATTGCCATGGGCGAGTTGTGTTCACAAAAACCAAAAAAAATCCAAATAATTCTTTCTTTAAATACCACTACATGTCCCTACACTGCCTTCATTTCCAAATTCAGCTCCACTTATGCAACACAGACCACTGAACTGAATGATAGCATTGTTTGTAATGCATTTCTTTTATTTTGGCTTTCCAGTCTGATTTAGTACTTTGCTTCGTCACATTTATTTAACTGTAAAAACATTATGTGAATCCAGAAAGATACTTTACCCCTGCATCTTGCTTTAGATCCACTCTTTCAATGATAAAATTAGAATCTTACTCCTAGACAAGGTGTCAACATTTGCCTAAAAAAAGTTTATTCCTTTATTTGTAGAAGCTTATAAGTAGGTCATCAACACAACTAACCCAGGCAAACATCAACAGTGATTAGAAAAGCATCTTGGCTCCAGGATGAAAGTCTAGTTTTAATGTACTTGATACCAATGCCATTTTACTTGTCTTTAAGTTACAGAACAGTAAAGCAACTGATATATTTTCTATTTTGAAGAGTGTTTTATGCTTAATATATAATGGAGGGCTCTAGAAACAGTGAGAGTAGTGCACAGCGTTATTCTTAAAACAAACCCCAAACAAACAAACAACAAACTAACAAACAAACAAGAAAAAACCCACAGAAATTAAAGTATGGAATATTCTAGTAGGGGACAGTTAACTTGCATTGCTCTTCAAATAATCAGTTCATTAAGAAGCATTTGCATGAATTGTTACTGATTTCACTCAAAGGATGAACATTACAGAAGCATAATTTTTCTACTACCTTAATTGTGAAAAAAAGTAGCTTAATGTGCAATTTTTCCCAATATGACTGGAGAAGTTACATTTTCTTGTAATACTTTTATCAACACAAATAGCAGCAGAAGAAGTCATCATGATTTAGGTGTATTTCAATGAAGACAATGAGAAAAGTAATTTTCCTAAAATATGTATTTGATCAGGTGGGTTGTGTGATTTTCAAATTGTTTTCATGAATATTTAATCAACATGAGACACACATTTATGCAAGCTGAAATAGGTACCAGTCTGTGTCCCAGGCTGTTCTGTTTCACAGTCTTCCAATTGAGTGTTTTATAGAGCTCATTTAACTAATTAAAAAAAAAGAACTAAAACAATCTTCAGCAGGTGGCATAAACTGAGAAGAAGCCAAAGAACTCACAAACCAGAAAATCCTTAGTTCAGTTCAATGCAGTATTGGTGTGATGCCTGCCTAGTTTTTCATGAATTGCTTGAGTTTTATCAAGATTGCTGAAATCCAGGGATGTATCCGTAAATGATCCATATCCACTGTGATAACCTGGCAGATAAAGCCCCTCAAATCCAACACTCCCCCCCACATCCTCCCTATACACTGGCATAGAGATGCACTTTCTCACACCCACGTGTGTCCCAGCAGATGCGTGTCCCTGGCACACCCACAGATGGAAGGTACGTACCCACAGACCTCTAGGTCTACAGAGGGTTTAGGTAAACACTGTCTAGGAACAAAAAACACATTCCTATGAATCTGTACCTATAAAACATCCATATGCATCCAAACAAGCACATAAGCACAGATACACACTCCTACACACTCAGAGACAGAGACATGGGCAAGGCACATCCACAGGCTCGGACAGCTCAGGAAGCACACACACACCTACACAGCTGGCTGTGTACTCACATGGACACACAGATACGTGGGCAGATATACGTATGAGGGAGAGTTACAATGGCTCTACCATCCATGCTAATTTCTCCTTCCTTTTTGAAGTATTCCAATTTTAGGATCCTGGAGCAAGCCAGGTCCCTGCAGGGGAGATATTCCCAGAGGAGCAAAGCACTTCTAATTTCTTCAAGGTTCCCCACCTCTCTCCCCCTCTCTGCCAGCAGCAGATCCAGGGAGATAAGCTGGGCAGTCAGCACAGCTCTCCCAGCTGCTGGCTTGGCACTTTCCACCATAGCTTAAGGAAGGATATAGGATGGCAAGCTTAAGATCTCATCCCTTCACCCCAAAAGCCTGTGGGATCAGGAACCTCTGGGCAACATCTGGACACAGCTCCTTTCTGCACACTGCCCTACCCGCCCCCCCCCAACTGCCGACTTCAGGGGTCCCCCTGCACCCTACCCTTCCTCTGCAAGTGTAAAAGCCCTTGTTGCCCTCCCGCTCCCCCCTTCCCCGTTTCTCCTGCCCCCGAATCCCATCAGAAAACCTCTTCACAATTCGCTGCTCTAAACTTTTTCCGGGCTGCACAACCCGCAACCCCCGGGGCAGCGGCTGCGTTTGGTCCAGAGGGCAGAACGGGGCGGGGGTGGGTTGCAGGCACCCGGGATGCAGGGATCCAGGCTGCAGGGTGTGGGATGCAAGGAGTGGGATGAGATGCGGGATACGGGGATGTGAGGACCGGGATGCGCGAATCCGAGACGCAGGATGCGGAGCCAGGGATGTGGGATGCAGGGACCGGGACGCGGGATACCAGTGCCCAGCTCCTTACCGTGCAATGAGGATAGGTCCTGCTGAGGGTCTCCAGCTGCTCCCGGGCATAGCAGGCCTCCCGACGTGCTCGTTAAACATCCACCGGGGAGTCTCACCCCCAAACTTGTGTGAGCTGCTTCCTCTGGGAACAGTCACCCTTTCTCCCCCCCACCTTGGATCGGATCCCGATGGAAACTCATCAAGGCCTCCTAAGTGGTCAGAGGTAAGCTGTGAGGGAAGGAGAAGAAGAGGGAGACAACGGGACGGAGAGGTTGTGATCACCAAGCGATGATCCCCTTCCTTTCACCTCTCCTCTGGAGCACCCGCTTCCCGTTCCTCTGACCAACTTTGGCTCCGCTTAGCCAGGCAGCGCCTGTGACCGGCGCTGTGAACTGGGGTCCCTTTTCGCAGCCTGGCATCTTTCTAGATCTCCTCTCTTTTCCGGGCAAAGGGGATTGGTGCAAAGCTTTAAATTAGGAGGCGACCTAGAGTTGCAAAGACAGGGAGTGGGAGCTGTCTGGCGTTCGCAGACCGCCTCCCCCGGCACTCGGCGCTGCGCGGAGGGGCCGGCTGAGCCTTATCCCTACCATTTATTCACTGACTACGCTCCTAGTTCTCACTCTGGAGCTGGCTATTGCTCCTGGCACGGCCGGGAGCGCGGCTGTGGCAGAAGCCCTGGGAAGGAGGCGAGCCTCATGCTGCAGGGCTCCCCGCGGCTGTTTAACTGCGCCGGCAGCGCGGGCAGGAGCGCAGCCCGGTCCCGGGGGGAGGACAAGGGTGTGGGGGGACGGGACATGGGGACGCTGCTGTCGCCTGGCAACCCTGCATCCCTGTCCCGAGCATCCCTCCCCCAGCGCCCTGATTGGACGGGGCCGGGGCGGGGGGAACACACACGCTCCTCCGAGGATGCTGCGCCCCAGCACTGCGACTTGTCGCATCCTCAAAAAGCCGGGAGCGGGCAGGGTGAGCACAGAGCAGCCGGGAGAACAGAGGCAGTTCAGGGCGTTGTATCACCGTCCTCCTGCCTTCTCGCTTCCAGCTGGCTTGTTCAATTTGCTTCTGCTTTACATCTCCTAGGAAAAGAATGTATTTGTGTATGTATGCATGTATGTATGTATCGATGGACAGACAGATAGATACAAAGAAAATATACCAATATATGCACATAAATATATGTATATACACATATGCATTTGTATATTCAGATACATGTATTATCCATACTCTTTATATTATCTCTCTTATACGGGAAGAGAGAAGAAAAACAGTTACTGAGAAAAGATCACTTCAGGGTGCAGGAAAGCTGGATGCAAAGAGAAAAATAAAGCTACTTTTTGGCTACTTTGGCCATATTTGAAAACCATAGGTTTACATCAGCTGGAGTGTTAACAGAAGGTCGTGGTCCTAAAGAAAGAAGGAAACCCGGTGAGGTGAGTGAGCTGTAAGAGTCAGTGACGATGGATGTGCTGACTTCAGAGAGGGTGAGTTTAAGCCATGCTGCATGGGGCACTGCTGGTGTTATATGTGGCTTCATTGCTCATTCTCTGCTATGGGGGACAGCGAGCAGCTGCTTCCTGCTGGTTGGGTGTAGTATGGAGACGATGCCTGTAAAATCCCAATACCTCCCTTTTCATCACAGCTCCAGTTGGGACACTGTGAATTTCTCACTCTTCAGCAGGCAGAACACCATTGTCTACTTCTCCCTGGATGTTTCCCCCCACCTTTGTACTTAATCCCAGGCAGCTCCCCACCAGTGCTCTGTCAAAGCAAGGAAAGAGACACTGCAGTCAGGAGCTGCAATCCAGCAGCTCACATGGGGACACTATTGTTTCAGCAGCCACAGTTCTGGTAAGGAGTTAAGCCAAAGCAAAAGGAAACAAAACAAAATAATCTGCTTCTGCTTAGTAATATTTTATGTTTAGTTATTTAACATCTGTTTACTTTTGTGATCTACCCATTACATTTGAGCTACTTGGTGAATTCTATGAGTTTTTTCTTTCTTGGAAGCCAAGGACATTTGCTAAGATGTGCATGTTAAACTGTTTCATAAAGGACTAAAGTCAAGCAGAGAGCAAAATGAAAGACAGAAGTTTCTCTCAGGTTTACCCTTCTTTAGGTTGAATCAAAATGTACATGAGACATTGCTGTAACATCAGGGTAAACTGGAATGAATAGGAAGTCAGTCTCATGTCTTTCAAATCATAGCACAATTTGATAAATAGGTTTGGAATACAATTTTTTCACAGTCTTGCAGGCTGATTGCCAGGAAAGACTAGTGAAAAGAAAGATCTGCTTCTGCATTGCTTCGTACATAGCAATCATGCCTCAAAGTGAGTATGAAAGTAACTTTTTCATTGGGTAGGATATAAAACCCACTGTGTATGAAATTGGCCACCATAGGCACCAAGTGGAATTTGGCTGAGATGTGTTGTCTGATTTGCAGCAGGTCACTTAGAGCCAGGGAGGTGACCCGGTCATTTGTTCTGTGCTTCAAAAAACATCAGTGGTACCGATGGTTTACTCCCTTTCCATGCCTTGCTGCTGTGCAATGTCTGATACCAGTCCCTAACACTGCTACTACTTGTGTTTACACATGATTCCTGGCTACTGAGAAACAGGAAAATAAACCTGAATAGTCAAACAAGCTGTAGGCAAAGGTACGAGGGTTTCATTCCACTTTCTTCCAGGGCTCTTCCTCAGCTGGTTCTCCTGGCAAAATAAGGTCTCATTTTAGCCATAAGACAACCTACCCCAGTCTTTCTAAAGCAAGATTCTGGAGACCTAATTTCAGTTTATGACTCTGGAAAACCATCTTTATTTTCATAGGGAACACAACTGTGCCTCAATTCTCTTTTGGGATAGCATGTGGTGCATCCACGTGGGGTGTGCTGAAGATGCAGCCACGTACTGAGCGTGTGTTTTCAGCCAGGTGTTCGGGCTTGCAGGTACACACAGTGTGACAATGCAAGGCCACACAGTGAGCTCAGTGAAGCTCTGGGCTAAGCTGTGTTTGGGTGCTACTGGCAAATCATTCAGGTCAGGCTAAATTGAGCACCTCATGCTACACTTAATTGTAGATACACCCACAGTTTGATGCAGAAATCAGGCTGTGAAACTTCTGCCAGGGGACAGCTTGGAGAAAACATTCAACAGCCCTCAATGTCTTTGACCTGGATCCAAAGAAGGGGTTTTAATATGAAATGTATTTACTTATTTTCTGCCTGTGAAACAAAGATGGTAAGCAGCATTAAAAATTCCTGAAATAGGAATATTTTGCCTTTGTGAATTAGCTATTAGTGAAATAGTAGTTATGTCTGGTTAAAAGATCGATTCCTTTCAAATTGAGCTCTCACATAACACCAAATTGAGTTCATAGAAAGCTTTGATGAGCTGAAGAATTTGTTTTTTATAAAATTCGTGAATGTGATTAACAGTCTTATCACCACAAATAAACAGATGCGTGCCTTTTCCATACACAGAATTTTAGCATGAGCTTCAAGCCTGTACACATGGGAACTTTCCAATTTTACATTTGACGGCAAGATATTGTTCCTGCAAAACACTTTGTAGGGTTCCCTAACTTGCTAGAAGCATCTGTTTTGGGACATACTCAAGTTATTTGCTGATTAAAGACTAAAAGCAAAGCTTTAGAAAAATTGCAAATGTGCTTGTACAGCCAGTGAGTGATCTATGGATTGGGCCCAGCCCACCTGAATAATTCATGAGGCTTATGGTCTTTCCTCCTTTCCTAGGGACCTCACAGAAATGGACAGGAATAGGGCCATAGATCAATGAGGTTTTTTCTAGCAAATTGCTCCCTGCCACCTGATTTCCAACAGCCCTGCATCTGTTTCCTGTGTGGAAGTGATGTGTGAGTGGGCAGGGTCCCGTTCTGTGGCTCTGCCCTAAGCTAACAGTTGTGGTCGTCACCCCAGGGCCAATCCTGGCTTATCTCTGTGGTTTGGGGCACACATCAGAAGCACCTAGAGAGAATACCATGTTCTCCTGGGAGTCTGCCAGTCTCAGGGTACAAAACCCTGTTTGGATGGTAGCAGTCACAGGGGTCTAGATGAGTCTCCACAACTCTATAGCCACCTCAGTCTCTGTCTCCTGAGACATAAAGGCAAAAAGCTCATAGTGGCTGATGCAGGGATCTACAAAACCCCACACTCTCTGACCCATCCCTATATGACCCAATTGTAAGGGAGATGGACATACTCCAAAGCAACAGACCAGTGGCACTTAGCCTTCAGAGGAATATGGTAATCCCTAGGGAAGATCCACAGCAATGAAGAGTGTAAGGGTTGTCACTCTGTCATATTCAAGGACCTCATGGATTGCTGTGGAAAATTATGCACTGCTGTGGTTGCTGGCTGCACACCAGTGCCCACCAAAGACCCTCTACTTCCTCAGCTGGGCAGGACAAGGAAAGGATAACAAAAATAGACACTTTGTTTTCTCTTAACAAACAACACTGATGGTCTTCATCAGGAAGCTCATCATCAAAATGGAATGTCTTCTTTTCTCATTGTTAAGTGGTTTTGAAGAGATTTTAGGTCAATACATATGGTGCAGAAAGTCCTCATGTACATTCAGTGCTGATCCTCTTACAGCGGATTCATGCGGCATCCCTTGGGCCTTCAGTGACATTGTTGTTTCCCATCAGATGTCCTGTGATGGCTTTCTTAGCTGGCTGAAGGGATACTGGCCTAGAACCAACATGAAGAATATGCCATGACATACTCAGGCTTTTTTTGGGGCATTCTGAGCCTTTCTCATGTACAAGGACGGTGGCAACTCTAAGGCTCAACACGACAAAAACCTGTCCTTCATGTGGTATGATCCAGCACATGGAAGAAAGACTTCATTCCACACTGTCTGTGCACGTGCAGCAGCATCCTCCCTTCTGCCTCCATCTCCCATGACCATCAGTGTCTTTACCTGCCTCTTCTTCTCCTCTTCCCTCCAGCCAATTTTCCCATTTCCTTCAGTCTCCCTCTGCCTTTTTCACCTTCTTCCCTTTTACTCTTTAGATAGCTGTCTGCCTGCTCAGGCCTGTTAGCCATGTCTCCAGTTAACCCCAAGGCCTCCTTACTCCTTTTCCACAAAGAAACCTCTTTCCATGGAAAAAACCCAGCAGCTGTTGTTCATCTTCATCAGCTACAAGAGGCGAAAAGGTCTGGCTTCACTGTGGGAACCAGCTGCCCTCTTTCCACCTCTGCTTCCTTCTCAGAAATCAGGTCTCCCAACATACTGCTGGAGACACACGTGACATCCAGATGTTGTCCAAATGGGCCTCCTTCATAAAAATACATGAGCACTAAGGGTCCCTCCAGGTCCCTGCAAGATGTACAAGTACACACACTCCACTTGTACCCTCCAGCCGTTCCCTAGCCAAAATCCTGCTGCAGTTTGTGCAGGTGCAGGGATGAACATAACACAGGCTCTGCCTGGTATGTGCAGGACACTTTAAATCTCCACCAGCTCATGACTCTGGGTCCAAGGTCCACCATCCTTCTGCATCTTCTCACGCTACCCTAAGTCTCTGATATAGGAGGTGTTATTTGTCTTCTGAGAGGAGACTCTAGCCTTTTTAAGGAGGTTCAGGGGATAGGGCATGGCACAGTAGCACATTCCAATCTCTGCCATATTTAAATTAATACAAACAGATTACTCCATTCTACAAAATACTGATTGTTATCTCTTTCTCTTACCGTGCAGATAATTGGGTACCAGATACCAGAATTTCCTACATATTTCGCTTTTGACTTAAGTCACCTTTATGTTTCTGTGCATTATTATTCTCTATATTAGTGTCTGAGCTGCTGGCAGTCCGGCTTCTTCAAACTAGTCCTTCCTCCTCCCCTGAAAATCCCCTAACATTTCTTCTCTGTGAAACACTTTCCCTTCCCCCATTGCTCTTCTCTGTAGGAATTACTGCATTTATGTATTTTGTTTAAGGTGCTTAGGAATTATTGACAAGTTTGCCTTGCCCCCGGGGGGTGATGAGACACAATCGAGCTGTGAACCACTTAAAGCATTGACCAGCTCATAGGAGGGATCACTTGTGACTCTGAATTAGGGCACAGGCCAAGAAATGTAGCACAGTGCTGTCAGGGGCTGTGGCACACGGATCCATTTCCTTTATAATCCCATCATATCTATGACCTACCACATACAGAGCAACCTAAAAGATCTAAATTTTCCCATTAGCACAAGATACAGGCTTCCTGCAAAATAAATTTACTCACAGTCCCTACACCACTGCTTTGCAAGCCTGAAAACCCTGTTTTTATTATGTCAGTGAGTTTATTTCAGAAATCTTTCACACTGAGAATCCATCTGGATATACTACTTTTGAAATGTCCTGCTGAGATTCTGCTTTGCCACTAGTTAAAAATGAATGGATAAATTTATAAACAGGAAGTTTATTGTATTTTTCAGCTGAAAGATATTCTAGATTTTATCATGGCTTAGATTTTTGTTGGTGGATTTTTTTTTATTGTGGTTTTTTTTTTTTCTTTTTCCCAACCATTTCATTTTACTAGCACCCCTGGAAGGAACAGTGAGTCCAGAATTAGAAACCTGAAATAAAAGGAATGAAGTTCCTGGAAATGAGACTGGGACAAAAAAACCAAGAAATCCAAATCAGTCACAAGCTAAGGATCTCGACTTTCCCTTAACAAAGGCAAGCCATTTTCCAACAGGAAAGACATACCTGGCCTTGTAAAACTGCTAGCAGCATAAAATATAATTGAGCAGATGGTGACAAAAATAGCACTTGAGCTGTTTAAAAGCCTTTTATTGAATGCCTTTTTTTTTCTTTCCTCTCTGGAATGCTGTTGTCCTCTCTAATTTAAGAAGAGACAAGAAATACAGGCAAATTGTGAGATCTGTATGTTTTTCTTCAGCTTGTTCTATTTAAATTGCACACCAGTAAATGTGGTTAAGAGAATAACTTGAAGCTGCGAAGCAATGAGAACTAACACTGATAGTGGAATCGTAATTCAGCTCCCTCGTGCACGTGGATACACCCTTTAATTGGTTTAACACTGTCTTTTTTTCTCTTTCAGAAAATCCTGCCACATTCAGCACCCTAAAGAAATAGGGCTTTGTCAATAATTTGATTTCCCTGCACTGCTCAGTGACTCTGCCTTGTACTTCGTATACTGTGCACTCGCCTTACCCTGCGTCACAGGGAGGATGGTCCATTTCTTTTCAGAAAAACATTCAAGTGTTTTGGAAACTTGGGTTTTTATTTGGTTTTAAATCATTCCTGAGGTAAGGGCTGGTATGCTGGTTTTAAGACACAGGCATTAAAACCTGAAAGTCTTAGTGACTTCCTAGTACCTGATTTTTCTCATTTGGGAGCCCTCCACTTTCAGAAAAATTTACATGATACCTTGAAGCAATGGCTGTTGCTCACCTTATATTAAGTTTGTGCTCCCAGTTGTTTGGTTTCATCTGGTCTTAGAGTTTGACTAGGAGAACATTATAATTTCCTTAGACTCATTCCCATAAGTGACTAAACCTTTTTTGTATGAAATTATGCACAGATGCAGAGAATCAACATGGAGAAGTCCATCTCAACAACTACATTTTGGCAAGGGTGTAAGCCATTGTAAGATGAGCTTCATGATGGGAAATACTCAGTAATTAGACTACTGCTTGGTATTAATTCTGGAGTTCTAAGAAGAAAAAAGGGAAGGGAAGGGAAGGGAAGGGAAGGGAAGGGAAGGGAAGGGAATGAAAAAGAAATCCCCAAGGTGAAGATTCTAGATGGATTTTGCCCTAGTAGCTCTCTTATAGTGTGGAAGGAGTACCTCATGTGGTGACAGTTATCAGATCCTGGCCAGGGAACAGAAATAGCTTCCTAAGAACAGTGTTTTGTGATCACATGAAATGTCCATCAAGGAGACTATTTTCTGTCTAATCCTGGTCAGTAGCATGTACTTAGAAAAACTTGGGGACTGGACAAAATAGAACATTTTTCTCTTGATATACCACTTATGGCTTCCAGCAACCTGTGCTTTAGGGACTTTAATCTTCTTTTGATCCCATTATTCTGTTTGCCTTTACAAAACGCTACTATGGGGATTTCCCTCACCAAAATAGTCAGTGTGTGAAAAGCACTTCCATTTTTTAAAAATTTTAAGCCTGCCTCAGCAAGAACTCTGATCTACTGTGTTCTGGGAAACCACAAATACTTTTTCCTTCCTCATTCTCTTCAATCTATTCATGGCTTTAGACATTTGCCATACCCTTCCCCTGCATAAAAGATGAAAATTTCCAGGCTATTCAGTTTTCCTTTCTCATGATTTGCTTCTGTCCACATTTCTGCCCTTCTCTATTCTTTTTTAACTTCACAGTCCCTTTTTCTGAGATCAGCACACCACCATTTGGAGCCCTCCAGGTGTGGGAGAAATACCTATTATTACAATCTCATAATGGTGATATTGGTTTTCTATTTTTTTTTTCTCTTCCTTCCTAAAAAGTTCTAACATTTTCTTTGTCATTTTGACAAAGGAAAGCTGAGCTGGCATTTTCAGAGAAACTATCATAAGGAGTAGTATTTAATTTAGAGTCCATTGTATCACATGCAGAGCTAGAGCTACTTTTTGTCTCATCTGCAGTTTTTCACATTCATCGACAGTGATTTTCATCTGCCATTTTATTGTCCAGTCAGTCGATATTGTGAGATCCTTTTGTGCCTTGTAGCTGCTAGTTTGGCTTTTTACTATTCTGAGTATCTCTCTATATAAGTAACAGTCTCCTGTCTCATTAGTCAACCATTTTCCAGATCTTTCCAGACGATGTTAATCGATATTAGTCCCAGAACAGACTTTTGGGGAACTCAGTGAGAGGGGGTCTTCCTTCATGATGAAAACTGAGCATTAATCCCTACCCTTTGCTTCTTCATTTTCAGGCACCTTCTACCTGCTCTTGTCTTTGCTAAGTTTCCTTGAAACTCTTTCATGAGGATATTGGTCAGAAACGTTGCAAAGATCCGAATACAGGTCGCCTGTATCTGCCTACAGGACCCAAAGTGCTCCTGCAGCCATAAGCAGCACAGTTTTCCCCATAGCAAGAACCTATTCCCACAAGACTTTTCCACACATTTTACGGGGCATTCCTTGCTAGTTTTCTCAGCAATTTTCTGGTATGACAGACAGACTTATTCATCTCTTTTTCTCCCGATCACCCACAAAGTACTATTAACCAGCAGCTGACTTATTCTACTCCTTCGGTAACAGGGCTGAATTAAGAAAGAGGTTACAGATCACAGATCAGCAGTTTCATATCTGAATCCCTTTATCGCTTGGGACTTGAAGTTTTTTATTGTTCATTTTATCACTTTTTTTATATATTCTTGCTCTTGACAGCTAGATTTGAGACAGATCCTCAGACTTGTCACCTGTAAAGAAAGGCTATGGTGAACACTGATGCAAAAAAAAAATTTGTGTTTTCTGTTATAGCCTTAACATCCTTCAGTGCTTCTTCTATACCTGGGCTATTTATTGCCCCTCTAACTCTGGCAGCTTTTTTCTGAGATAGTAAAGTAAAAAAAATTGCTATCTGTAGTTGTGCTTTTTCTTGCACATTTCACCTCAAGACTCCTTCCTGTTTAACGTCTGACACTGAAGCTTTTATAGATGATAAAGCAGTTGCCTAAATCCTATCTCTAAGACCAATAGGCAATTGACTGCAGAAGAGGCAATAATGTAAATAAGCTATACTGAAGATGAACTTCCCAAGTGTTTGTGAAGACATGGGTATTTGTGGCCGTTTGGATGGCATCTGAAGCAACTTGTATGAGTGTGAGGTAGATGCCAGGACTCATAAGTTCAATTTAGTGGAATATCAAAGTACACTTCCAGCTACCTCTTCCATCAGTCCAGTGACACAGGTTTTACTTCATCAATTCTTACCCAGCTGTCAAGGCTTGCTGTAGAAAGTCTTCCAGAGAAGTAAATGGGAAATACTTTGCTGACACTGCACAAAAGAACTCTCATTTCTTGGACTGGTAATTTCATTTCTGACTTCCTCACCTTTCTGGTCATACTTCTAAACATCGAAAGCGTCAGAGATATTACCCTAGCAGTAAAACTCCCCTTTTTTTCTTCTCTCTCTGTTTCATATTTCCTGAATTGCTTTTATGGGAACAAAACAGGAGTATGGGAAGTGAAGTGTCTAACATATTACACCTGACTGATCAATATATGTCTTTTTCTGCACTACAGTAAAAAGATGAAGTTGGCTTAGGTGTTTCACAGCTTACAACTAATTTTCTTTACTCCAGTCTAGGCAGCCCCAAAGGAAACCTGTGCATACTAAAGAGTAAAAAGGCTTGAGAACATTTGCAAAGGAAAGACACTTCCCTCTGGTTTCAACTCAATGGGCCTTGCTGACAGAGTTCAACTAGAGAAAGAGGAAAACTGGCACCAAGTGCTTGCAAAAGGCCTGGCAGATTTATTACAAACACCAACTACCTGTATCTAACATATAAACACATCTTGCTAAGTACTTGAGACAACCCTGTGCTCAGAGGGTGGCTGTCAGAATAACTTTAACTTCCTGAATTTGCTAGTCTAGATAAACACCTGCTACTGATGAAGCAGATGAGACAGGCAAAGGAAAGGTTTGACTTGCCAGAGATTATGAACCAAGCAACTGAGACAGAATGAAAACAGTCTGAAAACCAGTTGACACATCAGCTGTGAGTTGTGGCACAGAAAATTAGACCTCAAGAGTGTGAAACACCTGTGGTACATGTAAAGGGTAGAGTGGATTGGCCACTTTTGGATCACTATATAGTCGATTTTTTCCCCTCTTTGTTTTAATTTAGAGTGTGCAATAGATCTTGCCCATTTTTGACAACTCTTTTTAGATGTAGGGTGTTAGATGACTCACATCCTTAAACTGCCTCCCTCTGCTAATTGTGAAATGAGTCTTGGTTGCACCCCAGACACTCGGCCGGATGAACACCTCTGTAGGTGTAACTGATGTCTGTGTCTGAGCCCTAAATGTACCTGGTGCAGCGGTCAGAGGGTTCTGCAGAGGGCTCCCTGTGGCAATGCCCGTGCTCCCTCCATGTCACACCTCAGCAGCCCTGTGGTTCCCAGCCCTGCAGCTCTCACAGCACAGCCACGGAACCGTTCCCTTCCTCTGCAGTCAGTTACTGAAATGGAGAGGATTAGGAAAGAATAAAGAAAATCCCTACTGCTTTTTTGCCTCAGGGCAGCAGAGGACTGCAGGAATGGACATGCCAGGATCACCTTGATTTATAGAGTGGCATCCTAGTTGGTGTCATGTGTTTAATCCTTTTGTGCAAGCCGCAAGTTGAAAAGTCTGCACTGTAAAGCTGAATTGTACACTTATAAGCCTAATTAAAAAAAAGGGAAATCTAAAAAAAAAAAATCTTTCTAGGATTTTTAAAATCTAAAATTTATTTCCATGTGACTGAAGATATTCCTATAGCAAGTGTGAGGAAGTAACAGTGAAATGGGAAATAAAAGCTACAGGTAGCATGGTTTTATTTCTTATTTTCGTCTTATTAGCCTTAAAGAAGTAGCAGCAAATACTTTTGTATACTGTTTTGCTCTGACTGACACATTCATGTTCAAATTTTAATGTTGCTAACAGCCATTTTCTCAGCAAAAACATATTTCTGTGAATAAATTCTACTTATGTTATTTCTGACAGTGCTAAAACTCTGCCAAATAACTACGTCAAATACATATCTCTGATGAAAGACGAGTGGGATAGAATGCAGGTGACTGCACGGAAAATGAACTTAGCAGCCTTTCACTTGCACTGCTTCTTAATAAGCTTCTCTCAGACACTAGTACTGTAAACCTCTGAGATGCTCCTAATACAGCAAACAGCACAATAAAACTGAAGTAATCTCAAAAATAAGTGACTTTCTATTAAATAAGCATTCTTCACTTATTCTTCTGCCTCCAGAATTACACCTGTCTCAAACACAGAAAAAGCGAGATCCAGCATGACCACATTTTACCCTATTTATGTTTATCTACACGTGCTCCCCTAAACAAATCCTTCCAATTTCATACTTACTGTCTGTTTTTAATGTGGAAGTTGCGACCATGAGAAACATGGTAAAATGGTATAACTGTGATAAAATTTATCATTCCGTAGAACCATAGAATCATAGAATCATTTAGTTTGGAAAAGCCCTCTAAGATCATCGAGTCCAACCATTAACCCAGCAATGCCAAGTCCTCCCCTAACCCATGTCCCCAGGTGCCATATCTACACATCTTTTAAATACCTCCAGGGATGGTGACTGCGTCACTGGTCTGGGAAGCCTGTTATTTCTGTATAGGAGACTTCTAAGTATTTAAGTTTTTAAGGCCTTGACTTATCCAAATGAAATTAATTTTGTCTGTTTTGGGGATTTGGGGATGAGATTTGCAAGCAGAAATTAAGGCTTTGAAGATATACAAATGTTATCTAATGCAAATTCCTCTGGTATTCATAAAATCTCATCTCACTGCACCTCATTTTGGATGTGTCTGGAACCTGCTGCTGCACAGTGTGGAATAAGCCAGCCTCCACCTCTTGGGGAAGCACCAATGAAGTAATTATCTCCTTGCTGAACATCTCCTGCCTTAACTGTGAAGTCTGATCAAAACCTGCCTTGCCTGTGACCTTTCACAAATCCATTTCTCCAGGGCTTTTTACACCTGATGGATGCTGCAGGGAGCTTGTGGCATGTTTGCTCTGCACCTGCAAATCCTGCAGACAGTGAGATGGCAGCTCCCACACCACTGAGAGGTGCAAAGCCTGACTTCCCTTGGGCCCCTGCATTGTGAGCTTCTGTTTGGGGACACTGTGAGAATAGGCAGGATTCATCTGATTAAAGACAGATATTTATAATGGAGGCATATTTGTGAGCTCCTCACCTGAAGCTTGCTTTCTATGTCTCTACCTAAGGATGAGGTGACGAGGCTTCTGAAGGTGCCTTTTCCTCTCCACTGCTTCCAAAGGCAGCCTCAGGCAACCAGCTCAGGTGAAAATGTCTGTCCTGCAGGATTAGGAGAGATGGATCCCACCTCCTGTAGCAACTGTCTGTTTCTCCAAACGCCTGTGTGTGGGTCACGCTGTGGGGCTGCTCACACTTCCAGGGGTACTCACTTGCATCGGTGCTTCCTGTGTGGGTGTGACCTGCAGAGGCAGGCAGGCAAATCTGCCCCTCTTTCTAGAAATGGGCTCATTTATGCTGTGCTCAGGATTGCCCAGAGAAGTTGTGGAAGCCCCATGCCTGAAAGTGTTCAAGGACAGGCTGGATGGGGCTCTGAGGAACCTGGGCTAGAGGAAGGGGTCACTGCCCATGGCAGGGGGTTGGAACCAGAGGATCTTTAAGGCCCCTTCCAGCCCAAACCATTATAGGATTCCATGTGGTATTTCCAATTTCTTCAGAGTCACTTTCCTTGCTCTGAGAACTGCACAGAAATTTTAGACACCCAGAGTAGCTGCTGGATTTTCAGATGCCACTATATTTCAGTACCTGATTAGATGTCTTGAACTTTAGTGTCCTCTTCCCTTCCTTGTCTGTCCCAAGATGATCCAATTTGACCTAGAATTTTGGGGCTTGACTTCAAGGTCTGGTACTTTAAACTTAAGCCTTGAATGCTTGTGGTTCAAATCCCCTTGGGTTGCCTGAAAATACAGTTTTTCAGGCTTCCCCGTAACGAGTACAAAAGATGGAAGAATTATAAAGAAATGGCTCTTTTATATAAACTAGTAGATCAAACACAGC
Source organism: Oreocharis arfaki (assembly GCA_013398015.1). Classification (NCBI taxonomy): domain Eukaryota; kingdom Metazoa; phylum Chordata; class Aves; order Passeriformes; family Paramythiidae; genus Oreocharis; species Oreocharis arfaki. The sequence goes on from VZRR01012539.1 coordinate 58,370, forward strand.
GATGGATACATCAAAGTATTTGCATGCCTGATTTCTATTTCTCTCAGAGGGAATGCAAACAGGTAAACATTTTCCTAGATCTGGCCCAGAGGCTAAACAGACTTTTAAAGGATATATAACATCTAGGTATTTTGTAAGTAAACAGTCTTTATGTGCTGCTGCACTGAAGCAGCCTGTTTTTAGTTTTCACATGTAAAAAAATTTCAACTCATCCTTTTAGACACAGCTGTCTGTGGTGGTAAATTGGACAAAATGGCATCTCAAGGAGACTAAATTACCCAAATATTTCTAGTATGAAAGGCAAGTGGAAATACAACCATGAAGCATCCTGGCACACAGACAATAATCTCCAAAGTGACCTCAAAAGTTTATTGGTTCCTATTTCTGCCTGCAGACAGGAACTATTGTGTTTAAATCAAATCAGGCAACTTAAAAATTTTATCTAATCAACAAAGAAGATAAAGAGGAGGCTACTGCACTCATTCACCTTATCTTAAGACCTTTTTTTGATCCTGATGCTGGAATGGAGAGGCCACACCAACTTGACTTAGTCTGTGACCACAAACTGTGTTAGTTCAAATTGCAACATATTTCTGCTTTGTCCTTTTCCCTGCTTCATTTATGGTTAATGGCAGCTGTTCCTCATGAGCCTCGACAGAAAAAGGACTGTGTTCAAAAACCAGCACACCACTTTTATCTGTAAAATTATTTCTTGACACTTTTGACTCTAAAGTTTCGTGTATGAATAATCCCTTATTCTCTACAAGAGGTTTCATAGGAAGTCTCTGACAAAGCCAGTACCTAAATCCTTATTTCCTGAGGTTTTTTATGCCAAAGCCCGCATTGTCATTTCTCTACGCACTCATCATAGTGAACCTGCATCAGCTCTTCACTCTTGAGATGAACTGTACTATCAGAGGCTGTTTTTGCTGTACTCGCAGTCAGCAGCATCCCAGGCTGGAAGAGTGGGAGCTTTCAGTGCTTCCAGCATGGATGGCTACACCTGATTGTGCAGTCTGTTTATAGGGAGGAGATGAGCTCCTGAGTGGTGTTTTTCTGACCTTTTGCAGAACTTAATGATGGGAGGACTAATTTCCTAGACTTTATGAACTATTTTGACTTGACCTCCTTTGTCTGGGAGGGGAGATTAGATAAGTGTTCTGAATGTAGGCACCTGGGGTGTCAGCCACCTAAATGCAGGTATGGAGTGACCTTTGAGATGCCCCAGAAAATCTGAATTACCTGCCTTATCTGCAGTTTATAGGAATTACTGGAGGCCCACAGCTCTCTGGAGCTGCAGCTAGAAGCCAGTCAGAATACTACAGAATTTTTTGTTCAGACAGCTGATCTTCACTTTATCCTGCAGATACCCCTCACCTTGAACTTAGTCAAGAGGAATTCTAGTGCACCTCTCTACAAGTTAGAACCATTATACAAATACCAAAATTAACTTCAGCAGTCCCCTTAGTGATGGAAGGTGTAGATGCTTTTGCTTTGCTCTTGGAATGTTGTTCAAAAAAATCTCAGGCAAGCAAAGGAGAAAAGATCTTATCCATCTCTTTCTATCTAAGGCCTAACTCTTGGCTTCATCTACAGCTATATAAAGTATTATGCCTTTGGTCAAAATCAATAGTCATACCAGTTGAATTGATGTGGATATGCCCAAAGCTTAACTAGATCACTTACTTCAAATGTAACAAGAAGACAAAGACTGCATCTGTATCTTTCCACCTTAAGTTCCCTAAGCACTGATTTAAATCATGCAGTGACTAAGAATAGTCGTGCCATTAAAAATGTTCAGAGACAGTCAAAAGCCCAACTGCTACTCATGACCCAAATTCAAAATGGCCTTCAAATTTATTTTAGGCTGCAATATGATGCTTTTGATTCCACCTTCCCTTGATCTGTTGTGTAAATTAGACCTGTTGTGGAGGAGCAATGGAGTTTTTCATGGCAGATGATGTTCCCAGTGAAGTCTCTGGGGTGAATTTCCCTCTGACTTCTGATGTGACGTCAAATGTAGCCCTTAAGCCAATTAATTGAATTACACAAGTAAGTTACATTTCTGTGGGAGTATACCCTAAGCAAAATTACTTCCTAAATTGCACCTGGACAGTGTTAATGAGGGCAAAAGAAATTTGTGGTACTAACAAGAGAGAAGCTTGGTTAATAATTCATCCATAAAATGTGCATGATATGAATGATAGTGGATTCTTTACAGAATCAAAACACAAACAAGAATCCCTCTCTCTGTCCTCAGGGATGAGACCCATGACAATTAATCTATATAATTTTAAATCTACCATGTAAACATCCTTTTGAAAGTCTTTAAATTTGAATGTAATTGCTACCAGCTCTTGATTACATGCAGACTACATAATCTATCATTGAATCAAATAATTATTATTGCTGTTGTGAAATAGGGAATTATGCAAGAGCCTAAAGGAGAACTGCATGGCAGGTGAGAAACAAACAAATGAAGGTGGGGTAATCAATCTCTGTACCACAAAATGCTAATGTTGTCCTAATAAATATGAATTCTCTTCCATTGCTTGAGATGCTGCCAACCAAGCATGTCACTTAGCCCGTGGTATGCTTTAGTTTAGTTTGAAGTGGCACTACTATTAACGCTTTAGCAAAATTATAATATTTCCCTTTCATTTTCATAAAAATAATTAAATTTATCAGTTTTCTTGTTATGCAACAAGCCAACCAATAAATGGACAAAAAAAGTTCAATTTGTGGTATTTTTGAATTAGCATCCTATGCACCAGGGATTATTCAGATATGAGATTCCGAATTAATGATTTTTTAAAAATAAATTTAAAAAAAAAAGAGGAAAGAAGAACAATATTGGAAGAGAAGCATTCCTGTCAGTTCCTGCATTGATGAAATTATATTAACCACAGGATAGCTACTCATACTTCATTGCAAGCTCACAATTTTTTTTAGGTAAAGCTAACCTGATGACTCCAGAAGGAGGCAGACATTTAAATTGCACTTAAATAAACAAACATCTTACCGTGGTGAGAAGTGATTTGTGTGCTTGGACAGACTGGGCTTTTCAAGGTATGCTGAACCTAGAGGATGTACTGAATAGAAGGATGAATTCGTCTCATGGAATGTAAATTAAAGAACTCTGAAAGGAACTGTGCCATGAAATCTGATCAGAGATAAAGCAATGTGTTAAGAGAGGAAATAATATTCTTTGAGATTTCATAATTTACATGGTCCAAATTTCAACTCCCTCATGAATAGATATGCTCAATACATTTAAAAACCAGTCCTAATACATTATTCAGAGACAAGTGTAGAAGTCTGCATTTGATTTATGACCTCAAAGAATGGACAGAAAGATAGGCAGCCGCCAAGGCTATTTTGTCCACATGATACATTCCCCAGTCGGACTTGTAACATTCCATATGATGAGATTCCCTATCCTTGGAGGTCAGTTACGCTGGAACAAAAGTCCAGCGGGGACTTTCTTCTTATCTTCCAGCCATATGCTGGCATGGGGACCTGCAAACTCAGCTGCCTCACTCTATAAACAGCAGAAGAAAAATAGATGTGTGTTAAACTCAATTGATTTCACCTCATTACACCATGCTGCCAGAAGGGTTGGTTGCTTGGATGTGTTATCCCTGTCCCTCTGCTGGCAGATTAGGGACAGGGACAAGGAAGCTGATAGGTGAAAACCTACCAAAGAGAGTATTTCTGATCCCAAGCTGCTGAGAGCTAGGAAAGCTCGTGTGAATGTTGCCAAGTTTTCTAAATAGCTTGTTTTAGACTTCCTGACTCAGGAAAGTGATCAGTGAGGATTTGCATTGTAACAAGAATTTATTTTTCCCTTTTGTCCATGACACTTTCATAACACCCTTTAACAAAATATTATGCTTGATAGTCCTGTGGGTAAGATGCTTGATGTGATATGGGTGACACAATCTCTGTTCTGTTGCAAACCTGGTCTTGGACCAGATCTTCAGAAAGGTTTAGACCCCTAAGTATATGTTCCAGAAAGATTTTCAAGCCTACTTGCTTGAAGTACTTTTACTTCCTTGATTTTATTCAAGCTTACGTACTTTAGGTGCCTATATACATGCACAATTGAACATCTCACAAGGTGTCTCTCAGCCTGATTTGCCCTTATTTTCTCAGTATAACAGCTGTTTTTAGCTGATCTTAGTCTTTAGAAAATGAGCAGGATAGAAATTATCTGTCTCCTTTTTATATACATATGCAGGCAGCACAGCATGAGCAGGCAACAGGGCTTCTGCTGTAACAGTGAACACAGTTCCTGCACTTAATTGGATGAGCATGAGATTTGAAAGCAAGAAGATTGTCTCCAATCAATACAATTTCTAGGCAAGTGCTTTTCAACTGCACTTTCACATTTCATGAATTGGAAATGAACAGACCCCTCTCGCCTGGGGATCTGTGACCTCAGAGAATACTGGAACCAAAGCCCACCAGATCCTTAACTTTTGAAAACATTTATGGAGTAGGGCTTTGTTTTCACTCTGTAACCATGTCTGATAACAAATTGCATTTTAATTAATTTTTGTTCTTTAATATTATGGGCAGGAAGACAAATAACTGTCTCAGTATATAAACACTTCCCTGGAAATGAACAGATGAACAGATTTGAAACCCAGTTTTCATCATGCTCATCTAATTAGCTTTCTTATATGAGAGGCTGTGGTATTTCAACAAGTAAAAGATGCTGATTTTCAAGTGAAAGTTTGCAGCTAACTCTTAAATAAGTCTGTTATCTTATTTTAGAGACACATGGAACAAACTTTAGATTCACCCAAATTCCTTTAATTCCTCAGTATATTTAAATCACATAATCATTTCGGTTGGAAAAGACCTTATTAGATCATTGAGTCTGAAGTAGCTGGACCTGTGTGACTCATGCAAAGTAACACATGAAGACAGGAATAAAATCTGGATTTTGGGATCCTGGTACAGTGTTCTCAATAGCAGGAGTCTTGACTTGTCATAAAACCAACACCTGGGTTTTCCTGCAAGCCTCTAACACCTTCCAGACCAGTGGAAGGGTGGTAACTACTGCCTATGCACTAAACTGAATTGACAGGGAACACCGTCAAAAGAGCACATTTGTCAAAGAAATATCTGAACATTTTACAGTATTTTAAGAGAGCAAATGATTCTGTTTTCCCACAGCTAAAATGATTACTCACCCCACCACAAGTTTTGATGTCTGTTTTAGTGATAATCTCTGCTGCTTTGAAATACACAAAATAATGAACAGCTGCTCTGGCTGATGAAATGCAGAAGCAAAGTTGAGGTACTAATCTCTCGTAAAAAAAGTTTATTGCATCTGGAATAAAAAGGCAATAAGGGATTATTGTTGATGTAGAACAAACCATAACAGCGATAAGAACAAAGTAAACGTATTCATCCTCTTCCTTTCTGAAATCTGACTTTGCTACCTTTCAGCAAATGTAACAGACATTTGGATTACGTGCACATGCACATGGCTCTTGGGAGGGATGAGCTGCTTCACTTCCCAGTGCTGTGTCTTGATGCAGTGCCTTTACCTGTCCTGGTTTCAGCTGGGGTAGAGTTAATTTCTTTCATAGTAGCTGGCGCATTGCTGTGTTTCGGATGTAGTGTGAGAAGAGTGTTGATAACACACTGGTGTTTTAGTTGTTGCTCAATAGTGCTAAATCAAGGGCTTTTCATTTTCACATGCTCTGCCAGTGACCAGATGTACAAGAAACAGGGGGGAGCATGGCCAGGGCAGGTGACTGGAACTGGCCAGAGGGGTGTTCCATACCATACATCACCGTGCTCAGTATAGAAACCGGGGGCCAGGGAATGACAATTGCTGCTTGTGGGTGGGCTGAGCATTGAAGAGTTCATGGTAAGTAATTGTATCATGGATCATTTGTTCTTCTCTTCATTACAATTATCATTATTATAACTAGTATATTTGACTTTAGTTCAATTTTTAAATCACTTTTATCTCAGTTCATGAATTTTACCTTTTTTTTTTTACTTTTCTCCCCATCCCACTGGGAAGCCAGTGAAGAGCAGGGCAAGTGGCTACATGGTACTTGGTTGTAACTGGAGTTAAACCACAACTCTGCACTTATTTACCTATTGGTTATGTTTTTGAACTACAAGAGAACTATGTCTGTTTTTCTTTTTACACCCATTAATTATTGTTGCTCTAGCCAAGGCTTGCAAACTTTTAAGCAGAGGACTGTGCAAGGAATCTGCAGGGAAATTATTTGAGGGAAGGAAAAACAGCAAAGGCCTATGAAATTAACATGGCTGATCTAAGCTGCTCCTCATAAGGATTCCCTTCCAGACCCTTCACCATCTTCGTGGCCCTCCTTTGGACACTCTCTAATAGCTCAATGTCTTTTTTATGTTGTAGGGCCCAAAACTGGACACAGAACTTGAAGTGAGGCTGCCCCAGCTCAGAGCAGGGCAGAGCAAAGGAGACCAGGACTGTTGTAAAATGTTTTTAAATGCGCCCTGGNTTCTGTCCGTACAACCAGGGTTTCTCTGTCCCACGTGCAGAACCCAGCACTAACCCTTGTTAAACTTCGTACGGTTTCAAGGGGACTGAAACTCCTTGTGGAACAGGTTGCAGCCCAGAGGGCAGAGGTTACAACAAACACAAGTGCTGAACTGAACACGCTGGCTCATAAAGCTCTGCAGACATTTCCTTGCTCAAATGCAGGGGCACAGATGGATTTGGATTCTTGCTGACCTACAAGGGATTCTCACATCATGTCCAGTTTTCAGCTGGCATAGATATACCACTGGCTTCCTGCCCTCACAATTTGCTGGGAGAGGAGGAGGTAGGAGATAGACACAATGCAGATCTTTGCCATACTTTCAGCTGGTTTAAGAGTCTGTTGGTGCTAGCTTATGCTGAGAAATCAATTCAGGCACAGGGCTGTGATTTCTCTCTTTACCTGCACTGAGCAGGAATCCAGTACAGGGAAGAATCTGTCTTGTGGTTACCCAGCCAGGGCAGTGGAAGTGAATTGCAAAGGATGACTACATTTTTTTGAGAATTTGGCTTATAATCCTTTCTGTTACATTGTTTTTAAGAAGATAGTTCATATATAGTTCACATATAAATCTTTTTAAAGTTGTGGATGTCCTATAAATCATCTGCATACATGATGGGTTCTGCAGAGAAAGAGACACTTTAAGACTAAAGTGAAAGTTTCATTTAGAAAAGATCTATGTGCATATTTTATACCCTTACACCTAGTGATTTAATTGAAAACAATTGAAATAATGTAAGAAAGAGAAAAAAACACCAATGCTTTTTAGAATAAGCGTTGAATATAAAAGACCAAGCAAACATTGTTACATTTGATATTTTATCTAGGGTTTCAAACCCATCAGGATATAACATTTATTAGAGATTAATGGAAGGATGAGGTGAAACATGCTGGTGGTTCAACCAGAAGCAAGGCAATTGTCAGAAAATGCTCTGTGTGCATGTGTGTAGCTCATCACCTCCTAGAAGGAATCAATCAAAAGTGAAAAACAATCCCAAATACCATGGTGCTAACTGAAGTAGAGCTGGGACAGAACCATAGGTTGTGCAAATTTGCAAAGCTCAGTGATTTGTTGAGTTACAGAAACAGGGGATCTACCTATTTGTAGTTTATTTTTTTAATACGTGTTTGCAAATGACAGAAGTGTTAAATGCAGAGTACCTGATTTTCTTCTCACTTATGTCAGTGTCAATCAGGGATAATTTCACTGAATTTACTTAACACGCTTCTTTCTGCCCTCTGGCTTCCCTGTAGCTAGTCCTAATTAGAATTGTGCAAAGAGCTGCTGGCTAAGTCATTCTCTAAAAAAATAAGATTAAAAAAAAATATTGAAAAATCTTAGATTGCATAAAGGAACTGAGATGCCATTTTGTGCCAAAGAAGTTTTCTCTTGGCTTGCAAGATGTTTATCTAAGTAGCGAAGACTCAAATAACTTTTAGGCTTGAGTGGTGTAAGCAGAGATTCAGAGAGGTCCTACCTGTACTCCAAGTCAGGTAAGAAGCAGTTTGGATGTGGACCTTCCCTATACTACAGGATATTCCAGTATCTGAGGTTTATGCAAAAACTGGGAATACCTGCTTCAGGTTTGTTATTAGCACCTATTTCTTTACATGTTGCCTCCCAGAAAATAATGTGCTGTTGTGGAAATGTCAAAACAAAATATTTCAGTGTTCTGAAGAGTATTTTGTTTCTTTGTTTGGTTGTTTTTTGCCATACATAGATATCTTAACAGTGGTGGTCTGGATCCCTGAAAACCTCTTTCATATAGGACAAATAAGCAATTTGCTAGGGTTGTCTTTTTTTTTTTTTTCCCTTGAGTAATAGCAATTTGCATCTGTGTAAAGCAGAAAAAAAGTCAGACCACTGATATTATGCTGACAAGTGGCTGATACCAGCGAGAGGAGAATGGGAACTGACTGTCTGATGGAACCAGACTGTACCTCTCAGCTCGAGTAAGTAAAGGTCCATTATTCCTGGGCTGCTACATCAGCAAAGCAATTAAATTAAGGAATTCTACAGACTTCCCACATAGTTAAAATGAACTAAACCAGATTGAGTGTAGAGCATTACACACCAGGGGAGGAGAATAAGGAGGGTGGGGTTAGAAATTGAAAATTCCAGGGTAAAAAACAAAGAGAAATAAAATGTTCAGCCACAGGAAATGATTATTATGATAGTGAAAAAGAAATGTTATTACTGCTTGGAGGCTTTAAATTCTATTGTATGAACCCTGGATTGTATTTATGACCTTCTGAGATCTCTGCTAAGATAACTGTGCTCAATTCTCCACGTACCATGAAGTGTTTTCTTAGACCATTCATGCCTATATGGGTCGAATCTGTTGCTGGTTGTAAGAGTGGGGGTAGAGAAATATCTGGCTGTTCCATAAATAAATACTGTACACCCTGTTTGTGAAGACTGACCAATATCAGCTTTTCTCTTCAAGCTGTGAAGCTGCGTCTGCCTTCAAGCTGCATGACTCCTTCTGGGACTTCTCTGAATCCAAGTAATCTCTTTGAGCAATGGATTCATTTGATGGTTAACAGTATTGCTGCCAAGAAGAGATTTGTCATATCTTTAGGCTAAGAGCAGGAATTCTGCAGTACTAGCTAACTCCTCTCCACAGGGGAAATCAGCATATTCTTCTGGTTATGCTGCAGTCCTATGATCAATATATTTGTTCACGTTTAATGCTGCATGTGAAAACCAGCATTCTCATTCTGAAAACAGCTGCAAGCAAGAAGTGTCCCATATATAGGATTTGTCTTCTTTCCAGCTTTATTCTTAACAGAACTTATGTGGAATTAATTGTAAATAGCTGGATTTGAAGGCGTCTTGAATTTTTTTTGAGGAAAGTTGGCATTTAAATCTTATTCTGCCTAGCTAGTCAATAACAATGTTCTTAGCCTCTGAAACTTGGACAGATTTATAGCTTCAGCAAACTTTCACACTGTCATTTTTAAATACACATCATATATTTCACAGATCTTCTCAGCAAAATTTTTAGACATGCCAACGCGATTTAGAAGTCTAGAGTATATTTAAATACGACTGAAGCTTTTGGGAAAACAAACCCCAAAGACTTTCAGAAAGATTTAGACCATCCACAAGTTAATTTCCAAAATGGCACATGTGCCTAGATGTAAAACTATCAGATTCTCTGATACACAAGACAAAGATATTAATCTTAAGATCCCATGTTCTTAAACCAGAAGATGATTGAAGACATTGATAACTCAACTTCCTACTGCAAGAGTCTGTCAAGTCCATATATTTGTGGTACCCAGCATATGAAAAACCAGTGAAACATGGAAAGTGCTGGGAAGATCCCTGAATCTTGTGGCTGCACGTCACCTGGGGTAACAAGCAAAGCACAAGCTTGTAACCTAGCCCAGAGTAGCAGCAGTCCTCACATACACACATATATGGATAAGGAGCAAGAAAAGAGTATTTCTGATTTTCCAATAACTTAATTGTATTCAGATGAGGTAGAAAGTCTGTTTAGGCTCAAATGACCCCACTTGCTGAGAGAGATGAACGTACATCTGTCATGCGTGAGGAATTTTTAGTACTATCAGGAAAGATGTCTCTGAACTGCTCCTTCTGAAGGTTCCTTGCTGCAAATGGGACCACCGACAGATGACTGAGATGGAAATAAAAAGCTGGAAGGAGCCTCTAGCTCAGGTAGCTAAAGCAGATCTCAACAGAACCCTTATCTTTACTTGCCTCAGAAGTGATGCTTAAAGCTTACTTCAGGGGTGGGAATCGATGTCCATTCACAAAGAAACGGTGTTTGTTTTGAGGTGTCTCTCCTATCTTCATTTACTGTTTCCAGGCTGCTGGGCTAAAGACCACCTCCATAGGGTTCCAGAACACAGTGAGTGCTGCAGCCAGTGAAATTCTGCTTCAGAAGTAACTTTTTTCCTTCTTTCGCTTTTTTTTCTTTCTTGTTTAGGACTTAGCTTGATGCAGGTTGGGACTAAGCCTGCAAGCTGTCTGCTGGATGTTTTTGTCAGTTCCAGGCCTGCAGTAAGAGCTGTAAAATGATCAAGTTTGTCAAATTCCTCACAGTGTCCACAAAGGCTACCAAAGCTCACAGCTCTTGAAAAGGCTTTCAAGGACCCTGGAAGCCCTGAAGATACTTGAATGGAGCTGGGCTTTTAGACCGAACTGCAGAAAGCCTCAGCTGCTGCAAACCCACTGAAACCTGGAGTGCCTTTTTTGCTGACTGCTCCAGACTCTCACATCCTGGGAGCCTGTCTCATGGCTTCAAGCCACAGCTAAACAGCATAATCCACCTGGCTGTTTCAACAAAGCTGGCTTCTCAGAAGTCAGAAGCCCTAGGAAGGCTGTCATTTTCAGCTCTAGAGGTTTCCTCCTTACAACAGGATATTTTGGGCAAAACTTCTGCAGCTCAATGAGTACTAAAAACCTATTCAAACACCAGGCCCAAAGTCTTATGGTAAGACTGGACAGCAGCTTATTAAGTTGCAGCCACATTTATAAAAGCTGCCTGATGTCTTTCATTATGTTTTCACAGCACTTATTCCAATGGAAATGAAAAGAGAAGAGTTGTAATACATACAATGTGGGACAGAACAATTGAAAACACTAAGTTGACCTATCCCCCTTCAGCTACCTTTGTGATATATTCTTAGTGCTAATTAGTTGTAAAAATCCTAATTCCCGTATTTTAACTGTAGGATTTTTTGGAATTGCCTTTTGCTGTGGATATTTGAATTGGATGAGTGCTTGAATTACACAGCATGTAAGTCTCTGAACTGTTATGAATTAATAGGAATTTGGACAGAACTACGTACTGTTATGTTTTTGCTCAAAGTTAATTTGCACAGCTCTAATCTTCCTGAGATCTTTGCTGAATTTATATTTTAAGATCACAGCTAATCACCATTTCCAGGCACAGTGAGGATGACAAAATAATTAGGAGTAGTCAGCATGGCATCACCGAGTGGAAGCCATGCTTGACCAACCTGATTCACATCTATGGTGAAGTGACTGACCTCCTGGATGAAAGGAAGGCAGAGGGTGTTGTCTGCCTGGACTTCAGTGAGGCCTTTGACAATGCCTCCAGTTAGACCCTCATAGAGAAGCTTTTGATGTACAAACTGGGTGAGCAGACAATGAGGTGGATTGAAAACTGGATGTGTGGGTCCAGGGAGTGGTGATCCACAAATCTAGCTGGAGACAGTGGCTAGAAGAGCCCCTCAGTGACCAATACTGGGTGCAGTCCTGTTAAACCTCTGGATAATGGGGCAGAGCGTAGCCTCTGCAAGTTTGCTGCTGACACCTGGGAGCAGCAAACTGGGAGAAGTGGCTGATATACTAGAGGGCTGTGCTGCCATACAGAATGACCTCAATAGGCTGGAGAAATGGGTCGACAGGAATGTCATGAGGTTCAACAAAGGGAATTGAGAATTCCTGCACCTGGGGAGGAGCACCCACATGCACCAGTATATGATGGTGGCCTCTTCAGTGGAAAGAAGCTTGGCAGGAAGGGATCTAGAAGTCTTGGTGGACACCAAGCTGAACATAAAACTCTCAGTATCAAAGTGAATATCTGTACAGATTCAATTTAGATATCTGCTATATCCCACATTTTTCACAATGTAGGTGTGAATTGACCTGAGGGCCATCATTCAGTCCCCAAACGTAGTTAATACTGTACTGCAGCATGACTTTCATATCCAGCTCTTCTGAATTTGCTGTTAATTCCTCCTACAAGTTTTCAGAAGAAAAGGCCTTTTCTTAATAACAAAATACTGATCTGAAACTCTTTCATAATATTTTTTAGGGTAGGATAATTTCACCTGGGCCTGTTCCAAGGAAACTTTTCTTGGACGAGTTTCACTTTTCAGAGTGAAGAATCACAGTGCAAATCTGTTTCATCATCTAAAATTTAAAGACCATTTACATAAGGATAATCAGGGAAAGGACAGAATGATCAGGATTGCAAGCATCTGAAAATAAAGATAAGACCAGATCTGCTGGTAGGAGCTTTCCGTGTGGTGCATCTCAGATGATGGAAAGCAGCTGTAAATTCGTATAGCCAGCATTTGTGATTCTCTGCGTCAGTGGAGCAATGCCAAAGAGTTCTGGTCTATCAACAAATCCAGGGCAAGTGGCAGCTGCATCCTTCTAGACAGATAAAGCTTCTTCTTCTGCAAGTAGTGTGAAGAAAACATTTGCATGTACACAGTAGGGTATTTGTTTGCATGTGTCCATGCATGTGTGTTTACACGTACACACCCACAATTCTGTGAGTGTGGTGGGCCTGGTAACACCATCTGGTATTAAATTTACCCATCATCTCTGCTGATAAGAGCAGTTGCCTACAGTCTTGCTAAATGTTACTCAGAAAGCTGAAGTCCTCCACATCATCAATAATCCTTTTTAGACTCAGGCAGAATAAAGGAGAAAAATTACAAACAAAACAAAACAAAATACAGATGCACATATTAGGTAAAAAATTCTGGTGTGTCTGGGCATGTGGAGGAGAGACTGGAACAGATTGTCTCTAAGTGGATGCTGGGACTGGGAGATTGTGTAAAATGGACAAAGTACCAGGAAGGGATGGAGGTTCAGCGAGTAAGACAGTTTGGAAAATTGTTGCAAGTACATTTGTTGGTGTACGTGGGGGGTAGCACGAGAATCTGGAATCTGGAATATGTATAGATAGGATGGCTGAGGGCTGCAGATAAAAGAGAATAAGATTAAAAGTACAAAAAATAAAGATCTTAGGGTGCCAGAGAAAGAGGCAATCATAGCAGTTGTGCAGGAAAAAAGATTGGCCCAAAAGACTCGGAAGGGGAAGGAAGTGTAGGGGTAGGTCAGTACGAGATGGGCCTATGGTCCAATAACAGCCTTGAGTTGGGTTCAGATATGTGAGAATGTAAGAAAAGAGGGAAGTCTCAAGGAAAAGTAAAGATAAAACTGACTTGCCAAAGAGATAGGAAGTGTTTGGGTCATACTTGTTTGCTGTGTGGGAAGTGATGGATGGGACGCTCAAGCACAAATTCTCATTGCTGGGACTGATGTATGCTCAGGAGAGAGAGTGCAACTGCTAATTCCAGTTGCTAGGCTCAGAATAATCTCTCTTAAGCATCCACGAACTGTTGAGTTTTTTTCCCCAAGACTTGTAATTTGCTCATCTCTTTGTAGATTTTCTTATATACACTGAATAGAATAGACCAAATTTCAAATCCCTCCACAAAACATTCTAGAACTATCTAATCTTTCTAAAAAATATAGTCTTCATGTTTTTTTTTTTCCTCTGGAACAACAGTATTCTCAGTACAGGCTTAGCTGTTTTGATTCAAACAAATTAGTTCTGATTCTGCCTGGATAACCCTAGCAGGGAAAAAACCCTTAATCAAGATGTTTAACAAAGTTATGAGACTCTAATAAAAGATCCTAAAAGAGGGAGTATCGAGCAACACTAATTACAGGAAATGCTGGAATATTTATAGACACATACACAGATATTTGTAGAACAACCTCTAGGCTTTAAACTTTCCTGGCCTAATCTCAGCGGAGAGACCCTTTCAAGTGATAACCTAAATATTTTGGTTCAGTATGTTTACAAGCAACCCATGGATTTCCTTGAAAAAAATGAATGGAGTCTGGCACATATTTAGGGTTGTGGCTGACTGTACATTTTATTCATTAGGGAGTGTATTTTGCTATTGTTGTTTGGAAGAAACTGCATTTTGACTTTGATTTTTTGAAAGATAAAACTGAAGCAATCGTTTACAGTCATGTTTTATTATCTGCTGGATCTTCAAATAGTGCGTAATCCAATGATTGTGGAAAACATTTTTGATCCAGAAACAATTTATTTTCTCATATTACCAACAATGTGACACTTTGTGGAGTTCTTTGCAGTAGAACTCAGAGAACTTGCACTAGAAGAGAATTTGGCTTGATTTTGAGCTTCATTTTGAGTTTTTAAGCATTAGAATCCTTCATACTGACCTAACAATTATCCAGGATAATTCAAAACGGCATTAATTTCACATTCAGCCTTAAAAGATGCATTTAAGTTTTGTGTATGGTATGAAAACACAAATCACCAGCTATGGAAAGCCAGCGATATTGTGGTGATAACCAGGTGTTTAATAGAACAGACTTTTACAAGCAGAACTCTTATTCACAGAAATTACTTGCATTTTCCCAATTATATAAGAGCTGGAAAACTGTTGTTTTAATCATTAAATCTTATTATGAATTATTGTGGATTACAGAAAAAAGAGTCTGCCTTCCCTCCACACTCTGTTAGGAAAGGAATGCTGTTATTCACAAACATTTAAGTCACGATTATGATGCCCATGAATCTGTGAACTCCTTCAAACCCAGGCAGCAGGAAAGGTGCTGTGTGGGTTCATCTGGCTGCAGGTAAGGGCTGTTTTCCCTGTTACAGAACACCCTCTTTGTTGCACACCAGTCTGTGCCCCAGGAACGAACACTGCTGCACAAGCACATCTTCAGGCAAACACTCCAGAGTATGACATTTACTGAGGTGTTACCTGGAAATGACCACTGAGGACATGGGACTTAAGGATAGGAAAAAAATATCCAATATTAAATTGCCGGCTTCTTGGACAGTCTTATCCACTCCACTTAACTTCGTGAAAATATCTCTTTACACCATCTGAAATCTTGGACCATGATCTTTTAGGATAGAGAACAGTTTATCTAAATTGCTTGCCAAGAGAAAACACAGCACTAGATTTGCTGCTACTCAGCTAGGTATTTATCACGATAATCTACTTCAACCGTGTCCTCCTGCTGTTAGGCATCATCCTAATGTTTCTTTTTACCTAAGATAAATAAATTGGTGTCATCTTGGAGATTTAGTTGCAACTGCAGTTTATAGGTAAAAAAACCCCAAAACCTTGTGAGCAAGTTTCTTAAAGCAAACAAAACCCCAACCCCCCAAAAAACTCTCCCAAATTATAAACCTCAGGAGAAATTAATTAGAAATAGTACCAAATAGCAGTAGTGAAAATATTACATCTTGAAAATATTACAGGTCCCTTACTACACTTTAAGTCAAGCAAACCTAAGAAAAAAAGCA
Source organism: Oreocharis arfaki (assembly GCA_013398015.1). Lineage (NCBI taxonomy): Eukaryota > Metazoa > Chordata > Aves > Passeriformes > Paramythiidae > Oreocharis > Oreocharis arfaki. Next base: position 74,016 of record VZRR01012539.1, read on the forward strand.
GGCATTGGTGTTTCTTTTACTGCTTACATGAGCCATAAAATAAAACATTTGGAAAATACCAGTATTAAATGACAAACAAGGTGATTTAGAGTACAAATAATACTTTATTTATCAGAAGTGAAATAATATAGATCAACCCTTACAACCTCTGTATCAATCTGCTATTTGGAGTAAATAGAAAAATAAAATATTTCCCTAAAAATACTCAGATGATTTGTTTCAGGGCTCATAAACATCTTTTATGAACAGCAGTTTAGTAATACCTAATGTTAAGTAATACCAGTGGTGCTGTAACTAATCTAGACTACGAATGCCAAAGAAACAATGTTTAGAGAGTTTTATTAGACTGATCTTATTGAAAAACGAGATCTGCTGTGGGGCATAGAAACACTGTGAAGCTTGCCTATTTTTTTTCCAAACTGATAGGATGCTATTGTTGCATGTATTGCTTTAAAAGGCACAAAAATGCTGAGGACAAGCAAAATGTCCTCGGGCCTTTTGAGGCTGGGTTCTTACCTTGAGCTGTGTGTGCACTCAGAGGATGGCCACAGCAGGTTTGCCTCCCATTCCCAGGTGTGCTGGGCAGCCTGGCCACCTTCCCTTTGTACAGTGCAGCTGCACACTGGATGAAGTCTCCTTCCGTGGGATACATTCCAGGAAAAGTGAGTGGGGTTTCTCCTTTCACGCTGGTGCTCTCAGAGACCTGAGTGAGCAGGGTGGGTAGATCGAACCCCTTTATGCTTGGAAGAGTGCTTGGATATATTTTGGAAGCAGTATTTGAATATCTGCTATGCCATTTTCTGATCCTTCTTAAAACAACTGTCTGTCATGATGCACACATAGGCTGGCTGTAGTTACACCTTTTATGTGCTGTGATAACATTCCATCATAATAATTAAGAGAATCCCTTGCTACTCTGCATTCTCCTGTCCATCTACTGATTCCTGCCTAACATTTTATAATGTCAGCTTGTAAGCATCTCTGCAGCACTTGTCATGCTGAGATCAGGGTCCATGACTATGTTTCCTACCTCAATGACTTACGAAACAGCCCTAACACTGGTTTTAAAGGCACTGTGGTGTGACTTACTGTGCTGGAAAGTCTGAAATAGAAAAATAGCCATGCTACCCAAGACAGGTAGACTGTTTATGCTAGGAGTAGGATCCAACTCAGAAATTCTAAGACAGATTTATAGTAGGAAAGATGAATCACACTCAAAAACTTTTTTTCTCTCCTCTTCTGAGTATGAAAAAGATATTTAAAATGTGTCTTACCTAGATGTCACTGGTAACTGCTGTGTCTTTTTGTAATTTATTATATAAAGAGCAACATATGTCAGCTCCAGGAAACAAGATATTTATTTAACAAATGAATGAATAAATATATCCATCACTCTTCTGTGAAAAATACTGGGACATTTAAGTCAGGCACTTGAAAGCAACATCATAATAACAGAAACTGTAAGTGATAGCAATAATGCTGGAAAGCTTTTATCAAATTAAGTGAAGGGTTTGGATCAGCTCCCAGCAGCAATGGCTTCATTTCTCAGAAACCAGCAGCTGGTTACCTGCAGCACCTTTGCTTGCTGCTCCAGCAGAGTCCTCATGTCCTGAATGGATGCTGGGAATTGCTTCCAGGCTCTGATCAGTCCTGTAGATTAAGACAGTCTCACACAGCTGTGCATGGGTATGGACTAATCCTTTCATTGAAACACTGGGATTTGAAATGGGAGTTGTTAATTTTGGTTGACAGTATCTTGGCAGAGAGGAGACAGGCAGATCCCTTCTCCTCCATTAGTAGTTCTTGTTTCTGCTGTTTTATTAAAACAGCTCATCATATTTGTAAGCTTCAATGAACAATTCCTCTTAACATACTCCCACACAAGGATCCATTGAACAACTTGCATTGTCTCAGCTATTTTGAGGATAAACATTTCTTCAGGAATGATCATGAAACCTGCAATCACTCAAGTTTCAAAGACAACAAATATCCCCTTCTTCAGCCCATTACAGGGGGTAATTTCTTTGCTACTTGTGAAGATACAAGTTAGGAGGAATAACATTGCCCGTAAAGACAATGGCAGAAAAAGAGGGTAGTAGGAGGACCTTGGATCAGGAGTGTGTTAAAAACCATGTTCATTCCTGGAAGGAATGTTAGATGAAAAAATATTAATCAGTTACTAATGATACAAGTAACCTTAACAATGAAGGAATCACCTTTCTCTGGGTTTCTTATGGGTTATTTGTTTTCATACTCCTTAAGCACAAACAGTATTTATCTAAATCAGACAAGATGTTAAAAGAATTTTAGTGGATAATACAGTGAGAATTTAGTAAATAAAGATTGTGTAGAGACTAATTTCCTGAAATGCCTTGCTCCCTTAAGCTTATTCTTAGTTTAGAATAGGATTCAGGGGTGACTTAGGCTTTTGGGAGCCTTGCCCCTCTAATAATTTGTGGGAGTAAGGCTCCTCCATCCCTAAAAGTGTATTGCATTCCAGCTGCCTTAGGTAGCTCTAACGTAATTTGCTTGGATGCAAAAAGCAGTATAGTAGGTTTGCATGGCAGTTTGCCTGGACTAATATAGCAACTTCTAGATGTTAATTAGTCACAGTGGAGCTCCACAATAAAGCTTGTTTGTTCAGCACTTGCTCAGGTATCTTCACGCTGCACGGCTTTATGACATATAGGTATAAACCTGGGTGCTTCTAAAATTGTAATTTCTTGCCTGAGAGAAAATTAACATAAAAATACCCATGCAGATCCCATGTTTTGTAGCTGCCTGCTGATTTCCAGATCAGGTGCTCTCAGTCGGGGCCAAACCTCCCCTGCAACACGTCACTCCATCAGCAGGGAACTTCTGACAGGACTAGGTGTGAGAGAAAGCACTTTTTAGCCCTTGCAATGCAGTGCTGTTACAATGGGATCCATAAACTCCAACTCTGTCCTACATTGCTCTGTTGATGTTGCAGAACTAACTTAAAAGAAGTATAATTTAAACATATTCAGAGGAAAGGTTGCCTTGAGTAAATGATTCTCAGTAGAAGCTGTGGGAAGAGCACTCAGTAAATTCCTTATATCTATCTTATAATTTGAGGAATACCTGTAGGCTTCCTTCAGGGCTGTATTCAACATCCAGTTGGAAGCAGAGCTGCAGATACAGTGGGAAGCTGTAGAGACCAGGCTGCATCTAGTTTTATTCTAGTTCAGCTCTGTTAGGAGTTCAGCTTCTCCACTGAAGTTATGGTTAGATACAAACTCAGAGAAGCAATAAAGCGACTCCCATTGATGACTCCTTTTTTCAGCTTTCTAAAGCCTCATCTGTTGCCTTTCCCCTATTCATTAAGCTAGGAATATTAACAAGTGTAATGCTTAAAAAGTCAGTATTTTGAGGAAGAGAGGGCAATTTCTATCTGGCCCTTTGTCTTGTTGGTTTAGAAGTGTAATCCCACGTTTCTCTTCTCTGTGCATGTAGCACTGGTGAAAGGTGCCAGACTGACATGCCTGGGGAATGAATAACTCTTTTTATGCACAGTTGGTGTCTGAGTACATCAGAGGTTTTGGGCTAGCAAATCTCCTTAATCCTAAGAAGTAAATCGCTAAAAGATGTTGGTAAATGTTAATTGTCTTCCCTGAGATGGAACTCAAAACCAGAGAGAAAGGAGATCCAGAAATACAGACATGCCTGATAATTCTAAACATATCACCAGGAAGGGCCTCTCCGCCAGGTTGATACGGGAGTGTTCCGATCTCTCACCTTGTTTTGAACATGCCTACCAATTCCCTATCAAATGTCACAAGCTCCAACCCCTCTGCAGCTAACCCATGCCATGCAAACACAAAACTGCAAAAACTCAGCCTTTAGCTCCTTGGAAGGGCATTTTCTTTCAAGGCAAAACAACAGTGACAGTTTTTCTTAAATTGTGAATTTCCTACTCAAGAAAAACAGCAGTTCAGGTTTCTAAAAATAACTGTCATCTTTTCATGCCAGAGCTGAGGGGTCTAAAGGAATGTGCCAATTAATCGACTAGGGAACTTAAAAATGGAAACCTGTCAGATGGATGTGCCTGGACCGTAGATCAGGAGGAAAGGAAGATGGAGAGCAATGTGTGTGCTGGCATTTCTAACCAATCATACAGCTTGGAGAAGGCACTCTGAGCCAGGTGATACTAATGGGGAAGGAGCTATTGCTCCCCATCTTCTCTCCTTTGCCAGTCTTAACTGACTCATTGCTTTGGAAATTCTTGGCTAACATATTCATTCATTTCTCACAGAAACTAAGTGTTGCAGCTAGAAATAAAACAGAAGATGGCTAGTAGCGACGTATCTATGGAGAATTCATAATGCATGATTTCACGTCTCAGAAACTTCAGAAAAGTTATAATTTATTCCTTTTCCTGCTCTGCAATATGTCTAATACTTCTGCTATAAAACCTGCGCGATCCAACTGCTCGGATTAACAGCAGTATTGAGAAGTGTTTGGTGGTTGTGAACCCTTCATCCCAGCATGCACCATACCCAGGATACTGGGACCAACTGCACACCTGATAGTGGATGAACGGGCCACCCTCGATAGAGCAGGGAGCTTGAAGACTGATTTTCTTGGTGTCTGTGCCCTAAACATTCTCTGTGTGCAGCTCACACAGCTTCTAGCTCCTTCCTGATTCCTCTACAGGTTTTCTGGGTGAATAGGAAAATGCACTGGCTTTTCAAAATCATTAATGGTTGAATATTGGGGCAGTACTGAGTTAAGTGGCTCTGGTTTCCCTCTCAGCGCCTAAGAAGCTGACTTTCACTATGATGGTGGAACTCCTTTGAGTCTCTTACCTATCTCTACCAACGTTTTTTATCAAATGCTTATGAATTCTGTCCTTGGAATAGAATACCACCTGTACTCCAGTAAAATTAAGCAGCTTTTTAGCAGACTAATTTAGCATCTCATGTATTAGATTCATGTTATTCTGAGCAGGTGTCAGACTGTTTTTTTCATGTCAAACACTTAGACAACTTAAGACTACCTTTGGTGATGATACACTGTCTTTTAGCCCAGAAAATCTTCAGCACAACTTTTTCTCCTCGCAAAACTGACTTTTTAAGAGAAGCTTTTTACAAAACATGTCTACTCTAGAAGAGTAACTTTGATATAATATCCTAAACTAATTCCCCATCAGCCCTAAATATTTTGAATGTGAAAATTCTTTATGGCAGTTGTGATTGATGGTGTCCGAATGCAGGCAGCCTTCTTCTCCAGGTTTTCTTTACTTCCAGCTGACTGCATTGCTGACTGTCAGCTCCCATAATGCACAATCCTCAAGAGAAGGGTTTATGATCCCTCATGGGAGTCAGAGTTTGCTCTAAAGAGGTTTTCTGCAGAGGAGAAATGGACCAAGTAGAATTAGGGAGTCACTTCCCAAAAGGCACTGCAGAAATATTTCCAACAAAACTTCTTTTTTTCACTTTAAAAAAGTATTTTGATTTTTGGGGGTAGACCCATTCCTGATATCCAGCCAGCATATTTGTGGATGCTTTTCTTATTAATTATTCAGTTTTCCTGTGCATCCTTCTTGCCAATAAAACTCTTAGGTTGGAGACAGATATCTGAATGCTGTGCAAGGACAGTCTGCACTGACAGCATAGAGAGGATGATAGAGTCAGCCAACTCAACCAGCTGCCATAGTGCTGAGCTGTCCACAAACACAGAAGCATTCCAGAGATGGAGTTATGACCACAAGAGTCTCACAAACAGCATATTAATTTGGTTTAGAGGAGTAATGTGTCTGATGCCATATGGTGGAGCTAAATTTGTTTATCACTGCTTCACTGCCCCATCCATTTGGTTCATAGTAGGAATTATCACACAAATAGCTACTGCTGAGACCTTCTGCAGAGACAGAGATGGGTGTGAGTGGTCTGGGGCGGTCTCAGGAGAGTGAAGTTGGAGACTGAAGAGAGACAAGAAAGCTCATCCTTTCTGAGTTACACCAAAACACCCAGCATGAGATAGATAAACAGCTCAACTCTGAGAGGGACTTCTGGTGGACTTTTTTTCATTTCACCCCCAGATTTCTACATTTTAGTCAGAATATTTTATTAATTACTGAAGGTTTGTCTGTAATGAATTTATTGGCAAATTCCTATGCACTGATACACATTGAGTCCAGTTTAATTCCTTAATGATTACAGGTTTCCTGTTCATGCCTGTCAGGTTAACTCACAAAACAGTAATTGTGCTGCCTCATCTCACCAATAACCTGCTTTTGCAGTATTTAATGTTATTGCACTGCCCACCTTGGGCATCTGTGCTGAATTTGATGCTCACCTCAGTTATCAGCAACAGGAGATTAGCCACTTACCACAGACATTGCCTATGAAAGGCCCCTGCCTTGAACTATTGATTGGCAAAGTAAATGCTGGACTGAGCGTGGAAACAAAAGACCTTTCTGTTAGACTTGACATGTCTTTGAACACACTCAAAAGGACCAAATGGCTTTTTGATACAGTCTTAAGTTGGCAGCAGTTTCACCCTCTACAATTTTGCTGTCACCTTTTATTCTCATGTATTTCTAGAGGTCCAGGATTGTTCCCAATGTGAAGTTTGCATCTGACTCCACTGAGAGCAGGTGCTTACCCTCTGTGGTTCAGTAGCTACTGGAAGAGCGTGTCAGGGTACCTGCTAGAGGAGGGGTGTCAGATCCTGTGCCTGCTTAGTTCCACCAGGAACTGGTGTATACAGCAACTAATTCACTGCTTGAACACCTTGATTCTAATGGGTGAACCTGTACAACACCTTCCTTTTTACACTCCACTGTGAGTCATGTTAGGAAGACTGCAGGGTGCCAGCTTTCTAGTGTCTGTGAGAAGCAGAGCAGTGTTCACACTTTCCAAAGCATCAGTCATTCAAATCCACCCTCAGTCTTTCTTCTGTCATACATTTATTTGTGCATGAGCAGGTAAGCTCAGAATAAGTTAGAATCTCTTCTTGGAAAGAAGGAGCTGTGTAAGACAAGTCTGCACAACGTTCAAAATAAAAATCCTGCAACTCCACTGTTGTGTGTTTCACTTCTACCTGTGGCACCTGTAAAGCTATCAAGGTTGAAAGAAACCTGGAAGCAAAAGCTGTTTGCATGCTTAGGAAATGCTTTTGAGCAGTTTTCCTTCTCATTCTTCTGTTACAAGGAAGAGATTATCCTAGCACTTGCAAGAAAGAAGGATAAAGTTCAACCATCTAAACCCATCCTCCTCCTTCTGGCCTTCTTGACACCCACTTGCATTTCAGTCCTGAAGCTTTGTTACAGGCTGTGTCATCACTACACACAACACACCAGCTGGAAAGAGAGCCTGGATAGCTGGTGCTGTCCTGTGTCAGGAGAGGGCGAGAGGGAGGAATAAGAAACCCAAGAACAACAAATTTGGATGAGGAGGACATTTTGTTTCTCCCCCTTACAAACAGTGGCTCTCTCATGTCAAATGCCAAAGAGTGAAAACACAGTAACAAGTTTAGTTCTGAGGTGCAGCCCAAGAAAGAGCAATGTCATCAAACCCTCCTGCTTTTGGGTCTGATTCTGCAGGCTTTATGTATGTTTAAAACACATGTACACATTTATATGTGTATCACCTGAAGACAGTCAACATTGAAACAAATATGCAAAGTCATCAAAAAATATAACTCATTCTACATTGCTTGGAATTAAACTGTTAAAGAACAAGGGTCAAAACATCTGCATAAACCCCAGTCCCTGCACCAGGTTAAGCACAAGCAGTAATCTTTTCTCTCTCAGTACAGAAATGCACAGAAAATAAAAGGACTGGCATCAGTACCCTGCCAGAACAAGCGCTTTGCTGCTCAGACCACTTTTTGGAAGAAAACAAATTGAGAAAAAGGAGATTTATTTCCTCCAAAATTATCTTTTCTTTCCATACACATACTGACGAGAAGTACTTTGTGAACAGTATACTCCAAACACAACAGTAAAATGAGAAACAGAACAACTTCCATTATTTGGAAACAACAAAGGTTGAAGGGGAAATTGTATCTTCAGCATTCCCAAACCCCACTCCAGCTGTGAGGAGGACAAACAAGCAGACACCTCCTCTGCAATTTCTTCCCTCTCCCTCTTTGCAGCATTGGCATCACAGAAAGTAAGCAACTACGATGTCTCATAGACCTAAGATTGTGTTGTGCTCTAAACCTCCTCCTTCCCACCTCCCAGAACTTTGTTGTGCTGCTGGCTGTGCCCATTCTCATGCTGAGTGTTCTCCCTGAGACATCAGTGCCTACAAATTTGAATGAATGAATGAAATTTTACTCTCATTTTCTCAGACACATGCATTTGAGAGACATTTGCTGGACAAAGGAACAGGCGGGGCCCGAAAGAAGCAGTGCCAGCCAAGTGTCCTCCCCCAGCTGACAGCTACAGAGCAGTCTGCTGGTGGGAAGAGGCGACTCCCAGCATCCCATAGCCCTGCAGTCCATGCTGACTGCCCATGTTTCTCCTGCTCTTGATCCGTTATCCAAACAGCTCCAGCCTGCACACCAGCTGTCTCTCACCAGAAAGGAACTATTTTGCTTGACCTCAGTGACGCACTTCAGTGATGAACAAAATGCTATAGTGCTTCTTTTGTTTTCCAAGTAACACAAAAGAAAAGTCACAAGGTGGCTGAAAACTTCGTCAAAAATCTCATTTTCTGTGATTAAACTTGAGTGAAGATGCTCATTGTAATTTCAGGAAAATTTAGGCTTATCTAGCTTTACCAACCACAGCTCTTTTCTGACCAAGAGTATCCTCAGAAAGTTTCTCCTTAAAACTAATCCACTGAGGACTAGGAACAGTGAAGTTACTTGATAGCTGTCAAAGAGTTTTTGTGGGTCAGATGATATATAGCTCATTGCCTAAGCCACATCTCCAAGTTTTTGATTACCTCTTGGCTAATAAGGATTCCCTCACAGAAGTAAGCTAAAGAGTATTGGGTTAAAGAGAAAAAGCCTTAAATAATGAGCTAAAAAGAGGTGCATGGAAATGGTGCAGATCTTCTGTTGTGGGACCTATATTTTTTTTTTCCTAGAACTTACAAACAAAGGAGAAAAGTAGTTCTGGCTAAAATAATTGTGAAAAGCTCTACTCCTACAAGTCCCACTGAAAGAAAACTTTCATCTCCAGATTCAACCTCCATTACCTGACAAATAATGGAACTATCTGCAGGAAATGAAAAACCTGACAAAGATTGAATGTGGGATTCACATCACTAATCTAACTTCATCTCCTTGAAATTCAGGTGACTAAATTAAAGCCATCCTCTTGGCTCTCTATATTGAGTACAGAGTGGGAGAAATACCTCCAAAGAGTAATTAATCTTCTCTCTTCTAGTCATCTGTCTTACGCAGGTATGCATTGCCTTCAAGAGGGATGTCCATCTCTGACTCCTGAAAAAATCCAGCCAGGCTTGGTAGAAAAGTCTTGGCTATGAAAGGTCAAGTGTGCTCAGTCGCATGGGTCAGAGACTGAATTGGTCATGCCCAGGAAGAGTGGAAGGCAGTGGTTTGTTTTGACTTGGAGAATAGCCTAGGACAGGGCCCACCTTGTTTGATGTAAAGGCATCAGATACAAAATGCTAACAAATTTGTATCCCTTCTCTGCTACAGCCATAAAATATGACATTTTTTCTATTAAAAATGCAGTGGTGCTGTCTTGGAAAATAGTTGTCTTTATGAACACATAAAGAGAAATTCTGAAGAATGAAAATACATTGACCCCAAGAGGTTTTGTTTCCCCTTAACTCACTGTCGTGAGTTACTTTTGTTTCCCTCAATATCATTAATACCCCTTATACAAAATAACAGATTTCGTGAGAGCTTAACACGTAACAAGCTCAAACCACGACACTCACTGACTTCATTTTTTACTGTGAGTGGTAAAGCAAAACCCCTCTGTAGAAACATGCACTCCTACAATGTGTTATGGATTTCCAGTGGTGTTTTGCAATTAACACAGCATGAAAGAGCCATCACTTCTATGGATTTCTGAGTTCACACTTTCCTCTAATGAGAGCCAAGATAAATTGTTCCAGTTTCGGTGTATTGGCTACCAAATTGACCCTGATCCATAGCTCACTTCAGGTTTCTGTAATTCCAATAATCTTGCAGTATGTTCAGATCCACCAACTGCGAATGTCTAAAATTCACTCATGCTACTCTAGAAACTAAAACGAGAAGAAAAACACATATATTCTGCTCAGGTTTAATTTTTTTCCTTCTCTTCCTGTGAACTATAACACCTCTTCCACATCCATTTATACTGGTATTTGTCCCAGAGATGAAATACTGCAGAACCTGACCTAGTGCCTTGAGGCAATTCCTTAGTGACGGAATTATCTTTATTAACAGATGACATAATTTCTCTTCTCAGAGTGCAAAATGCAGAATAAAGAGAGGTGAAGGGACAGAGGCAACTCTATGTCCTCACCATATTTAACAAACCTTGTCCATAGAGGAGTCTGACAGCTCACTTTCTATTCTGGGTCCATTTGTACATATTCTTCAGAAGAGGGAGAACATGAATGAGGCTGCTGATTGTTGCTGTCAGCATCCAAGGTGGATGTTAAAAAAGAACGGATGAGGATATTTCTCTGCACATCAGCACTTCCCAAAACTCACCTCAGTGATTGCGCACTGAGAAATAGTAGTGCTCATGCTGGGTATGTAGCATAATGTGTGGAATTCCTGGGTCAGAAATCTTCGTTAATAGCTATGGGATGGGGCTCTGGGAAGTTTTGAGGAGGTGGGTCATGAATTGCACAGGTCCTACAGAGCAGCTGGTTACAGCTAGATCCTGAAATAGTGACTATGAATAAAAAACCAAAAGGTGATTCTACCTGAGTTCCTAATCCTGGTGAGGAGGTATGAACTGAGTGCCACCCACGTGGCAGGAGGTGTGAGCAATGATTGACATAATGGTCTGTTTGTGCTCTCTCAACTGCCCTAGGAGCAGTTCCATGTAATGAGATCCATAGCACTGGTGAGGTGCTGGAGGACAGTTTGGACATGAGCCCAGTCCTGTGTGAATGGCAGAGAAGTGCTGCACTAGTGGGTTTTGGTCACATCAGGGAAACAGTCATCAAAATGTCAGAAGATGGGAATGGTGGACCATCACTGGTCTCCAACATCTGATGCTTGATATGTCTCTTTTCAGAGCCACATTAAAGGTGCTGAGAGCACCTTTGTTCTTCCTGGAGGTCAAGCCTGGCTGCCAAGGCTCAGAGAGTCCCTCATGCCCCAAGGTCATCAGGAAAAGCCCACAGCAGCCTTTGGGGAGGTTGCCGTGAGCAGGACCCATCCCGTTTCAGGGCACCTCACCCTCAGCTCTCAAGTGTGCCACAGACCTAGCCACATCACAGTAAAATACTGGGCTGTAACAGCAAACACTAATGAAGAGCTGTCAGAAGAGATATATAACATATAGACAGTATTTTAAAATTACATAGCTAGCAACTAATTTTTTTTAGTAGAGTCAGATTCTTCAATATTCATGCAAGTCGGAGGCATTTTCATAGGAACTGTACCCAACGCAGGACCGCCTCAGGGACTGAAATCTGAAGATTTTAATCCATTTGAGAGCCAACCCCCACTCCCCGAAGTTTATGCTATGTATTTTCCTGCCTTTGTCTTGCTGCTTTAAGGTTATATTCTCTGGCTCTTGAGATGCTCATGTATTCTCTGGAATACGTGGAGCAGAGGAGCTGGAGCCAAGGGCCTGATTTGGGATGTAGCATTCCATTTTCCTCTTCAGCCTCCATCTTTCACTCAAGGAAAACGAGATCATTGCAGCAGTAACCTGATTCCCAATCACTGCGGCAGAAATCCCTTGCTGCTCTCATCTCTGTGAATTCCAATATCCTGAACTATCTTCCCACATATTCAGGCATCACTGTTGGTTGACACAAGGCAGGATTCGTTTCCAGAAGGAAATGAATGGGTAGGAAAAATACTGCCTCAGTGTGTAGCTTCCTGATTTACAGTGGTATCTGACTTCTCTCAGGGTGTTTGGTCTCTGAGAGAATTTGGAAAATCTCTGTTCATGCTAATTTTGATATCTACGTAATGTTCTAACACATCAAGCAGAGCTTGGTATTTGTGTTAGTGGGAGCTGTCCAATAGGTCACTACTTTGCACAATTGACCTCTAACAGAAAGGAAGCCAAATCCAGCTGAAGTTAGCATAATGCTTCTTGGAGCATAAGAAGTAAGTTTTTTTCTTCAACTATAAGCATTAGGTGCTTGTTTAATGAAAAAGAAAATAGTTAAGGGTGACAGTTTTTCTTACACGTCTTTAGAAAAAGGGTATATAAATCCGAGCCCATGATCTCATGGATCATAAATCTTCAAAAAGTAAAGCTGGGAAGGATCTTAATTAGCCTCCTAATCCCACACCCTGCACTGAAAAAGGCAAGTAATATGTGGTGAGGCCACCTCTAACAGATATTTGATTTACAGTCTCAGAGGAAAGCAATTCTGCAGCCCGTCCAGGCAACTTGTTGTAGCTCCTTTATACTTACTTTGGAAGTTTTCCCTAGTATCTAACCTAAATCTTTGTTTCTGCAAATTAAGACAATTACTTCTTGTCTGACCACTATTGAACTGTCTGAACAATTGATCGTTCTTCAGTGTTACTCTAAAAACAATAGCTACTGGAAGATTAGAATCATATCTTTGTTTAATCTTTCCTGGATTAAATAAACCAAATTTTTTTAGTATGTGCTCCTAAACCTCTTACTGTTTTCCAGTCACCTCTGGACTTTCTCTAGATTATCTCAATCTGTGTCACACTCTTACAGATTAACCCTCCCCCACGTTTATTTTAAAATCGAGTCTTTAATAACATGTCACATAGCAACATGCCTTTTTAAAAATCATACAAAATTTTCCTCCTTAATATGTATGTGATTTGCTGTATTCTTTCAGATATGATACTGGTTTGTAGCTGAAGCTTTTTTTAACTCAGTACTGGATTTTCTTCTTTCAAATGTAGCATCCTTCATGCTTTTATTAAATTTCACTTGCTGATTTCAAACCAAACCTCCAGTTTACTCAGATCACTCTGTATTTTGTCATCTAAAAGTACTATTTCACAGATGAAATAGTACTTCACATACTGCTGTGAAGCACCACTGACCTGAATAAGTCTTCATTTCAAGGGCTTTTTTATTGAGATTCTGGATGAGGTCCAGGTATGAAGTCATTATATGGTCAGTTATTTGCCAGTCTGCCACAACAGTGTTTCAAGCACATGTACTGGCACTTTATGCATGTGGGAAATAGGATGAAGAGGATGAACTTAAAAATACCTAAACTGACATTTCTGCTTTCCCATAATACTTTAGAAGAGTTTCTATATTTCCATTTTTATTTATATACATATATAAATGAACGTGTGCACCCAACATTTTTTTGCCCACACACTGTCTGTTTAGGTTTTTGCATATTTCTGACATAAAACAATCTTTCTCTTCTACTTTTTTGGATTTTTTTAGTCTGCCTCAGGGGTCTCTTGCACATAAATAATATTTTTTTCATGTGGTCTTTTTTCCTCTCCCTGCAATTATCTTTTTAGAATAATGAATACTTGAAACTGAATTGTATTTGAAACCAATGGAGGTCAATAGGAGTGACTCAGTATTATGCTAATTTAGTTCTTGGGTCCTATTAAATACTGTCCAGGTCCACTCAGGTTTAAGAGTGAGGAACAAAAGCTTTTATGTTTCAATGTTTACATGAGTTTTCCCCTTTTGCTGAAGTATAATGGTCGATATTTGCATTTAATTAAGGCTTAACTGGAAGTGATACTAGATGTTGGCTCCATTAGGCTTGAAGCAAATAAATATTAGCATCATGGCTAAGAGAGAAACTAAAGAAAATAACAGTGATGAATTAAAAAAAAAAAAAAGGGAGAAGTATCTATCACACATCACAAGGTTTTCTCCAGATTTATCATAAAAATGAAAAGCACTTTGAAGACTGGAAATTGCAAATGCAGAAACTGTGTCTTCCTATCTCCACTACGTGTAGCCACATGCTTCAAACGAATGTGACTGATAGAAGTGTTACCAGAAAACTGCAGCCAAGAATCAAAAAGGGACTGCTGGATTTTAAAATGTGTGATTCATTTTCATGTCATTAAGGCGAGAATCGTGTTTTGTTTTTCCTCTTCTCTCTCTGGCTTTTGAACCTTTTCCATAGATACGGTTCTCTGGAGGCACACTCAACCTTTGGTGTGTTTTATTGTGCTCAAGCATCTGACTAGGAGAAGAAAGCTATGAGTTTTCTTTCTTTAAATGCCAAAATGTCATAAATTCCCACCTTCATGTAGCGTCTCAGTTTCTGAAGACATAGGGGAGGTTTCCTTCTGAATGTTTTTCTGAATATCTGTGCAAAATGACCTATTTAAAGGCAGCAAAATATACCCTGGTAATGGAAGACAGACAGTTTTCAGAACTTTGACAATTACAAGTTTGGCAGACAGTTTTGCCTTCTAAAAGATACTGATTTTCAGAAAATTCTCTATTACAATAAATAAATCCACTTCCAGGCAGCTCATATTACACATCAAAACTGAAGCATGGAAAATCTGAAGCTGAATTCAAAATCCTTGCTTAGATACCAGATTTCAGTCATAATCCATCTGTTGCCAAGATCTTGAGACCCATTATACATCTGATCAAATTTTCTGTTCATGGGACAAGTTTCCTTTGATGCCATCAATGGTTCCTTATCAGCTGAACCATTTTCCCAAGGAATTAATCAACAGGACAACATTCAGAATAAGCTTCTTGGCAGCCTGGAATGAGAAGAATAAGTGTCAAATTGGAACTACATAAATTTTTGTATTTAATTTGATTGAGATTAATAAAATAATACCAAATATTTTATCTGTATAGTTTTTGTTATTTATTTTTATTAGGTTTCTTATATTTTATCATTATGATTTTATGTATAATTTTAATTATATTTTTATTTATTCATAATATGTTTGATGCTAGCAACAGATCCCAAGTTTGTGTCAATGTGTACCCAATAATTAGAAATCCTTACAGAGGGAATATAACAACAACAATTGACTAATTTCTTTACTATGGAGTAGAAGATGTTACATTAATCTTTACTGGACTTAAAAAGACAGTCTTTGTTCTTGTAAGCAACCTGAGCAATCAAAGAATAAAACGCAAAAGTTCTGAGCAGAAAGCTGCAGTCACTACTCAGCCATGCAAAGTAGAATGACACATGCAAATTGAAGTACATACAGTATTTTTCAAGCTCTAAATCAAATTTGTTGGGATAAAAATGGTGAGAAAAAAACCCCTCAGACCTGCTCAAATCCCATTTTCTGAATTGATTTGAGCATCACGAGGTTGAATCTCATTTTAGATCATTGAAACTTAAGAAACTGAAGGTCAAAATCCAAATGCCATCCCCTGTACTTCCTAACACCTAGAAATGGGGAATCCAGGCTTACCTGTGATGTTTCACAGTGACTCAGATCAACTTTACACCTTCCAAGGCCTCTTTCATGTCGCTGCAGAGAGTCTGCACCTTTGCTGAGAGCCTGTGTTAAGAGGACAGCTGATGAGTATGAGTGGAATGATAGCTGACACAAACCAGCATGTCAGGTACTCCATCCAGCTGGAATTCGTCACATCCTGCTTCGAGTGGGCACCTGGAATGTGCATGGTAGTAACAGACCATCAGATCGTCAATTAAAACAGTCTTGACTTGGTTCTGAGCTGTCAGTGTTTGTTAGTTATGAAGTTATCAAATGACTTCAATTCGTATTTCGTTCAATGCTCTGTCCAGTGTTGATGTGATGAACGAATAATAATTAATGATGGTTACACATAATCACAGAATACTCTGAGTTGGAAGGGACCCAAAAGGATCATCAAGTTCAACTCCTAAGTGAATGGCCCATACAGGGATTGAATCCACGACTGGTGGTGTTATCATCATGCTCTCACCAACTGAGTTAATCTCAGGGTCATGGAATTGACTTTCTGTTGAGTTACTTCTAGTTTCTAATTCTAGTTTCCAGATGATATTTGTTTTGTCTCTGTCACTAATGAGATCAAAAGTTTCTTAGCCAAAGAACTACTGTGGTTTTTAAAAGACATTTTAAAGAAGGCAGTTGTAGACATTTCTGCTTACCCTGAGGTTTCTTTAGTCTGGCCTAAGCATTGAGGGTATTAATGACATTTATTTTAAACCACTTTCATATCAATCAGTTTTCAAATGATTATTAACACTGATGTTTCCCCTGAGCAAGAAAAATACACAAAATTTAATTTATATTCTCTAATGTTTTTATGATGCCCATTTAGAATTATTGTGATATACCGGTCCTGGAGGCAGAACTACTCATGATTGCATGCAGGGAACTTTTATACCTCTTCTACAGTGAAGCAGCCTGATTTCTAATGATACTATGATTCTTTTTGTGTGTCCCTGACCTAGGTAAGGCCAGTGTTGTTTTGCTACCCATTAAATGAGGAGAAAATCATCACATTTCTAGATGATGCAGCAACAGTGGTGGAACTTGCAGGTTTGAAGCACTCAAAACTTATCTTTACAATGGATATTTGCCGAATTTCCATGAACGTTAAAACTCTTCTTTGAACCTCCAGAATCTTGAAGAAGATTTTCCATTGAGCATGTGACTGTATTTCTGTCTGTTGGATTTAAGAGCATGGCAGTTGAGTGGATTGCATAAAGTGAAGAAGCAAGACAAGCAAGGAACAAATCACAGCAGGTCGGAGGCGTGTCTGAGAAAAAATTTAAACCACAAAGTGGCAGCATTAATGCATCAAGAGTGGAAAGGAACCTGAGACAAATACCTTGGATGGTGGGAGGTGTCTGGAAGCCCTTGTGAATGATGGTAGACAGCATATGGTGTGTGGGTGTCCACTATGATCTGTTTCCCCCCAGCAACACATGAACGGTACCCAGTCTCAAAGCCGTATTTCCTCTTAGTTATAGTTCTACATGCTCTTCGTTTTTATCCTTCATGCCCTCCTGAAATGATACATTAGAAATGGTTTCTGGTCTGTCCTAAACACTTAATTCCTAGAAAGCTATCAACAAACCAGAGAGACTTTTAAGAGGAGTGAGAAAGAAAAGCCGCAGAGGTGATTCACAGTGAAAGAAAATATTCACAAGAGGTAACAATGGTAACTGTGATAACAATGATTGCTGCCCATCGATCAGCAGCAATTTCAACATGTGTCTTTACTAGATACCCTCACAGTATCTGTTTTTAGGGGCGCATTTTTTATTGTGTAACAGTGTGTTTGTGTTTTCAGCAAGATGCAG
This sequence comes from Oreocharis arfaki, assembly GCA_013398015.1. Taxonomy (NCBI): domain Eukaryota; kingdom Metazoa; phylum Chordata; class Aves; order Passeriformes; family Paramythiidae; genus Oreocharis; species Oreocharis arfaki. The sequence continues at coordinate 91,364 of VZRR01012539.1, forward strand.
AAAGGAGGAGAACGGCTATAGGTCCTGACTGCTAGAGCTTAGAAAAAAGCTGAACTTTTAAGGGAGAGAGGAGGGAAGGAGATAGAGTGTTTTAATTGCATGTGTTCAAGATTTGTCAAAAGGAAAAAATGTGGAAAAAATAATAATAATTATTATTATTATTAACAACAATAGCAACAACAATAATAATGAAATCCCTCCCATTTTGAATGTGGAAATGGTGAGTGAAAAATTACAGCCAGATTAATGAAGGTCAGCTGGGTAAAATAAACCCTAAACTCCATTTCTGCAACAGCAGAATTTTCATGTTTTGCTCTCTCACTCATATATCCTTCAGGACAAAAAATCTGACAGACATTTATCCTGGTGTCACTGAGATCACATTTTGAGGACAATGGTAGAATTGAAAAGGAGATTCGATCACGGTTTGGCTAACACAACCTCTGTTGTCATTGGTGTTGTGTCAGAAAGAAAGGCCCATTGTCAGAAACCAAAGTGGCTCTAAGTGAGTGGCTGTGAGGGAAAACTTGTTTTCCATTTGTATGATGAGAAAATCAAACCTGGAAGTGAGAGAAGCATAACGGGTGGAGGAGAGCAAATAAAACCCCCTCCTTTTTACAGAAGGTACTAAAATCCTGCTACTAAGAGTTATAATCGTTCAAGGCTTTATTGTTTAGACACTTAGAAGTCATCCACTAACTCATAGGTTTAAATCTCAGAGTGATCAAATAGAAGACAAAAAATCTTCATAAACTAAGGAGCACCTAATCTCAGAACATTAAATCACAGCAAGATATTTTGATTTGAGCATTCACATCTTGAACTGATCATAAAGCTCTCAAGAGATTTGATAATACGGGCTTTACTCTTACCCAAGAGCAGGTTCACATGGTTATCTTTGTGTTGTTTGTACATAAAGGGTTATTCTTATAGATGAGTGTGTACCATATTGTAAACCATAATTAACTAACAGAGATTTAGGGGGGAAATAATGAATTTTGATGGATTAATTATTACTTTATGTGAGATAATTAGCATAGAAATACAGCAAGAAATTGATTCTATGCTTCCGAATTCATACCTGAAAGTGTCACTAGTTTACTGAAAACACTTAAGTTGTACTTGCAACCACTGAAAGCAGCAGACAGTATGTTTGCTCTACTGATATTTCCAAAGTGTGCCTTTACTACCAGTTAGTTTCTAAGCCTTTCCTTTAGTACGTGTTCAAATTTTGGGATCAAGTTCCACCAGTGCCTATCAAAATAGGAATGACATTTGTGGGCAAAACTTATTAAAGCAGTCATTTAGCACTGTCATCATATATTAGAGAGTGAACTTTAACTTGTCAGGCAGCAATCCTGCTTAGAAACACAACAACACAATGGGTATGAAAAACAATTTAGTACAAATGATACACCTAAACTCATGACTATACATTGCATTAGCAATGCATGCTTTGTGCCTTTATAGTTTTGACTCCTCAAAAGATGCAGCCTGTGTCTTGGCAGGGTGTATGTATCAATGTGTGGAACACTTGGATGTGAAAAACAACCAGTTGTGACAATCAGCCAGTCAGCAATCTTGAACACCTTCCATCTCTGCTCCATTTATGGGCATCAGTAAATAAAGCTCTGTTCTTAAAGCTGTGTTTTCATTTATTTTTTTCTGCCAGCCAGTGCCAGGCAACTCAGTGGAGCCTTCCAACATTGCCTCCGTATGGAAATAAATTGAATCAACATTGTATTTTTCTCCCCCTGCATAAAATGTTCCCTCTCTCTTTCACACTCCTTTTGCTTCATGAGCAAACAGCTTCAAAATAAACAATTAGTGGGCCCTTGTAAACTTTGCTATCAGTTACTTAGATTTGTTTTTGTGTTTCTTTTTAAATAAATAGTTACATTAAAGACGAGAAGAGGGAGAAAATCTAGTTCTACAGCTGCTGGTCCTCAGTTCATTATCAGAAGAAAACTAATGGTCTCCAGATAACTAGCACAGCTATTGAACTTCTGAGGAGAAATGTGCTTCAGTCTGATCCTTGCAACTTGAATTTGGATTACAAAATGGTCTTTTTTTTCTAATGGTAAATGAATACTTGTTTTTTCTGTGTAATTTTCTTCTTGGTTTATAGCTGGGTTCAAAAAATCCAGCAGACCACTTTCCCCCTGTGACTTCCCCCCTCTTCTTTTCTTTCCAGTTCTTTCATGAAGAATGACATTTTCTGTCCAGAAGGATGAATGTTTTCAAAGAATCTCAACATCTGTAACAAAAAACAAACAAACAAAACCCCCCAAATGACAAGAGCAACAACAACAGCAAAACAAACAAACAATCAAACAACAAAAAACCCCCAAGGACCTTGTGGAAAACATTCTGGGCTGAGAGAAATCCTATAGTTCATGTCCTGCCTTTCAAATGTGCTTTCACACGTGATTTCAGGCAAATTAGTTGACCTCTCCAGTTCTGTATCTACACGAGTTCAGCAATATTATTTAACATATGGATACATAGGAACTAACATTCTTATCACTACTGCTCTATTCTATTACAGTTTAGATAAAACTATCTTTATAAAGGTTTAATAGTGTTTAAGACAAAATCGATTTTATATAAAAGTTACATTTATTGCAAGAAAACAAATGGAAAAAGAAAATATCTATGAATTTTCAGCTTATCTGGACAAAGACTTTTATTAGCTGTTTCCTTGGTAACTTTTTTTGCAAGAAACCTTTAAAGATAACTTTGCATTTGGGAGTAGAGAATCTTGAAATATGACAAAGGCTACTGAGAAGTCTTAATACAAAGGCACAATGTATCCCAAGAAAGCTTTCATGATGTTGCTTTTATGGCTGAATCTCTGAGGAAAAAAATGTTCTGCAAAGAAAAGCATAGCAAGAGAGCAAAGACGATCAGATGTATTAACACACAGAGTTAGCAACATCAAAGCAGGGAGGTCCTCGTTTGGTTTTGGTTTTGTTGGATGTGCTCTGGGTTTTTTTCTGAGATGCTGCAGTAAGCTTGATAGCACTTCTCCAGCTGGAAGACTCAAGAGCAAGAGGGAACATTTTGCCTTCCTTCACAGTAGCATTTCTGAAGGAGATTAGATGTGTCATGAGAGATGATGCAGGGTAATTTGCAGAAGGAGATGATACAATTAACGACCACGAATAGAAAGCAGAAGCAGTCAATAAATATTTCTGTTCCATAATTGTAAACAGGCAAGAATAATGTACTTGCACAACATAAAGATGATGAAGTACCTTTCAGTTCACATATCATCTACCCAGGATAAGCAATGAGGAATTTGTGTGACCTAGATGACTTATCACAGCCCAAACTGGTGATGAACATTTTGACAAATCCTGAGGAGAACTCAGAAGAAGCTCAGAAGAGTTACAGCACCCCGTAAAAAGTATCCAAGAGGGATATTTCATGAAAAATATTTGTGTTTTTCTAGGCCAAAGGAAAAGAATAGAATTTGATTACCAAAGATTAAAGGCTTTGAATTTAAGTAATGCCAGAGTACTTTATGGTTGCTAAAAGGAAAAAAAAAAAAAAAAAAGAAATACGTTTGAGGAAATTACAATTTTTGGATGCCCAAAGTGTCTGAATTATTCAAGTCATTATTAATTATTACATTACTTAAACTTTTGTAAGGATTTAGAACCTTGTGACATTCTAATTAAAAATATTGCACAGTGAATTATCAAGGAGGAGCTGATGAATGGCATAACTAACAAATTTTAAAGAGTTTTTATTCATGGAGAATTTTCATTATAGGTTTTTCTAGTGGGAAAAATCACCATGGAAAATGTACCTGATACTGCTCAAGATTTTTATCCATGATCTGGTAGTAAATATAACAGCACTGTCAATAAAGTATGTGATTGGCACAAAGAGTAGAGGAATGGTGAAAAACGAAGTAGAGTAGTCAGATACAATGACCAAGACTACCTGATGAACGGATGTATTCAATCAAGATGCTTTTTCAGTTCAGGTAAATGCAAAATTTTATCCATGTAAGCATAGGGAATGCAGGTCATTCCTACAGCAGAGGAATAGGAACTACAGAAGAAGATATTTAAAATATAGTTATAATATAGGGATATTTAAAATATAAGGATAATAGTAAAGAATCAGTGAGTTCTGCAGTGATTTTCTGCATCGAAAACACTCATTCCAAGTCTTGTATGTGGCAGCAATTAAAATAAAAAACAGGTCCTTCTATAGTACTGATGACATGATTATTTTCCTACTAACAGTTCTAGAGCCTACAATTTCAAAGGAATATTAGAAAATTGGAAAAGAACTCTATTCTAGTTATTCAGGACCTGGGGAATATACACTGCAGTGAATCCTACTGGGGTTTTCAGCCTTTTTTATCTAGCAGGGACAGCCCACATGGATGGTCTGGACACTAAATGTCATTCAGTTGGGAAAGGCAGTTTTAATACAGTGATTACTCAATAACTAAATTCAAATGTACTTGGGAAATTAATAAAATTGTGCTGGATTCTTCTCTCCTAATTTCTCCACACCAAATTACATATTTTCATCACAGACTCTTGCCTCCATAAAGGAATAATGTGGTGAAACATCAATATCTGAGATAAGAAGAAGTTTGGACTAGATGATGATATAATGCTGCCTGCCATGGAAAGAGATGGTTATGGAAAGGGGAAGCCTCGTACTGGTGACAATCCAACATCTTTGGATCAGATCTTGGAGGTGTCAGCTTTCAATCCAGTCTGAACAGTTTTAGGATTGTGACAAGATTTAAGTCTGAGTAGCAGGGCAATAATTCCCAGTGGCCTATCATCAACATTAATGAGGGATTTCCATATCAACAGGAACAATACAATAGAGATAATAGAAGTTACATTTATAGAAAGTGTAATTTATATAGAAAGTTACATTTATAAAAAGTGGAACAAATTCCTCCCTCTCTACTCATTCCATCAGGAGGAGAGCTGTTGGTAACAGAGCTTTATAGCTATAACAACTGATATTTTTCTCTGTAGAGGTACTAAGTTAAATCCCAGCAATATCACCCAGCAGAGCAGCTATCACAACATCAGCTCCTATGCTGGTAACCAGACAATTTCCTCTATAGCACTCCTGAGTGTATATTTTATGTACTACTGCTAAAAATATCAATTTTATTCCTTCTTTAGTAACCTCTTCGAGAGATCATGCATTAACTCACATATCGTATTTCATAAATAGTTATCTTACAAGGAAATTTAACTTGGTGTAAAAATAAAATGTCAATCCCATTTTTCTTCTACAGAAATGTCGTTATGCCAAGACAAGATGAATCCTTCACCATATGCTCATAAACGAAAGAGAAAATATGTTATCTAATGGTTCTTTGTTAGCAAACTATTCTAATTGATTTATTTTTCTTAGTAATTGCACTGCTATAATGTATCTGTGCTTAAACTGCTACCAGCTCTGTCTAATATCTCCTACTTAAAACACTGGGCAATGAATGCAAAGAATTTATCACATTGTCACAGATGATGAATTAGGGCTTTATATTTCTAATACTGTCTAAAATGACTGCACTTTAAAAAAATTATCTTAATTCTAGAAAAACGAAAATATTTGTTTGAGACTGGTTATTAACTCAAAAGACTGGGGTAATAAAGAGCAAAGACAAAGTACTTTCTTTTTGTTGTCTTCCTGAATTTATGAACATATACAAAGAAGTTTGATATCGCAGATACTCATATTATTCTTGTTTCAAAGCTGCATGGATGATTTTTTTGGCTGACATGGCCCACCATGAGGGACTGAAAATCAGAATATACCAGCAAAAATTAAAACAAAAGAGAAAAAGGGAGGGAGACAACAGTGAAGTGACTAAGCAGAAGTTTTTGCTTTCAAATCACCAGGACAAAATTTATGAGAGAAGTGGCCTCCAACATTGATACTGCAACTTGTATTTTCAAGTGTTCTATAGGAGAGCAGAGACAAAAATCTGTATATTTTCATGTGAGCAACCATTGTTTGTAAAATCACTGATATTGCTCTTTAAAATAACAAACGAAATACCGAGACATTTCATCAGAGCAAGTATTAAGTCTGAATATAATGGTGCAGTTCTATGCTATCCTAAGAGTTAAGCTTAAAATCATGGGAAGTCAGACAATATTCTGTTCCTGGTACTTTCATGCTTGTGGATGATAGTGTGGCATGTTACTACCTCATCATCTCATCCCAGTCCTACTGCGTGCTGCAAAAGTGTCTTCATGATCATGGTCTCTAGTGCAGCTGCTGACTGAGCTGGAAGGATTGTTACTCAACAAGGTCAACACTCAGGGAATGGCCCAGCCTCATTATAAAATAGCTCTCACAGAATGTGTTACAAATGTTTTATTTGGATTATGGCAGAAATTATCTTTTCCCTGAGTACAACCATGATCCAATACCTATTCCAGCTACTATGAGTCTCCACGAACTTTGATCAAGCACTGAAACCCTCTTCTGTTTTTCTTACAAATGGATTATGTTGTCCTTATTTCCCATTGTGAGCATTGTTTATTCGAAAGTTAGAAAACTCTTTTGACAGATTTCTGCTGGAAAGGTCAAGTCATATATGCCCATGTAAGTTTTATTGACCAAGTTTCATATTGTGAAAATGGATGGGGAATCACCTGTTGGAGAAAGCTGCCTAATAATAATGTCTGGAAAACCTACAGCCCCATTAAGAACAGATCTCCTTCCCTGGTGATATCCAGACAGCTGTGTTACAGACAATAGACTGTAACCTATCATCCAAGATGCATAATTGATTATTCAAAGAAACCTGGTTTGGACATCTAGGAAAACTATTTTTGCTGTAGACAAAGCAACAGCAGGAAAATGATATTTTGAAGAACACATTGAAGTTAGCCATGAAAATGACTGTAGAAAGAATCAAACAAGAAGAGCAGAGAGTGTCAGTTAACCAGCTGCTGGTTGTGAATTTTCAGTATCTAACTTCCTAGAAGCACTCAGGTTAGGAAGGATCTCGGGAGGATTTGTAGTCCAATGCTCAAAGCAGAGCTAATGGCAAAGCTGGATCAGATTGTTCAGATTCTTGCCCAGCTGAGCTGGCACAGTGGCCCACTACAGCCTCTACAGAATATCTCTCGGATTGAGCTGGGATGGGGCTCTGAGGAACCTTGTGTAGTGGGCGCCATCCCTGCCTATGCCTGGGTGTTGGAACCAGATGATCTTTAAGTTTCTTTCCAACACTTACAGAACACTTTCCAAAGCATTCTGTAATTCTATGAAATTTTGGGTCCAGCAGTCCAGTTTGCTTTCCCTGCACTTTGGGGTCCAGATTGCATTTTCTCAGTTTGCTTACTGGGCACTTCTTGGATGACATGTTTAAAGCCCTGCTTAATTTCAGGTGAACAACATTTTTAAACCACTTTGCACTCACAGAGTCAGGTATTTCATTAGAGAATGAACTCAGGTTGATTAAACCTGACTGATCTTAGTAAATCAGAGGTAGCAATTAACAATCACCTTCTTGTCTTTCACGTACCTTCCACAAATCATGTTTTTTCAATGCACTAGTACTGGAGCTTTGTCCATTCTCTTGTTTTATTCTTCTAAATTTCTATTCAAGTCCATATTTGGCAAAATCATCGTGAGAATAACATATTAAACAGAATGAACTAATAATCACTTCTTCTCATGAATTTGTGGTTTGATTAAGTCTCGAAGAAGTACTTGATAACTTGGAATCTAGCTCTAAATGTGTTTTGAGTATTTTAAAATCCTCTGAAATTTTTTTTGTCTCTCGAACATGAAGAATTAAATAGTCCTTTCTTTTTCCATTTTTCCAAGCCTTGCCAAGATACCTTGACAATTGAGATTTTTAATCCACATTTTTCAGACCGAGATATCAAAATTCCAGTGCCTTGATCCAATGTCACTATTCAGAAAGAAATGTGATTTTCAGGTGTTTGGCAGTTCACTTCTGAAAACGTCTTCAATTTCCTGTGTCTCTCAGTCAGCTAATTCCCCCCTGACTCAGTAGGAAGCAGACTGAAACTAAGTATGGTTCTCATACAGCTTTCTGAACAGCCAGCAGACAGGAGATACATCTTTGCTCCGTGAACAACCTAGGCCAGATGTTTCATGTGTAGCTTAGCAGTGAACAGCTCCATATTTCATTAGCAACCTCCAGTAAAATTCTGTGCTCCTTGTGCCTTTGGCAAAATGCAAGAAATTACAAGGATGATGTGAAGTGCAGGAGAGAGGAACATTATAAAAGGAACTACTTAGAAAGTGAGAAGTAGCAGTGCTCACTTGCTCTTGCTTAATATTTGTATAAAAACCTCTTGAAGATGAGAGGAATAGAAGTTGTTTTGTTTGGTTTTTTTTTTAATGCATTGGTGTGTTGCACATCCTAATTGAAACTTGTGGAGCAGAAAGCTGATCTTGCAGTAATGTTTGTGGATACAATTATGGAAATCCTTTGAGTGTGATTAAATTACACAGTGCCTGGATATTGAAGTAATTTCGGCACTTATGTCTGCAGTAGAGTCCGTGGCAAAGTAGGAGGTGACACCTCTCTGATCAATCTGTCTAAGAAGGACAGAATGTGCAGCAGTTTTCCAATTAGCAAGTTTTTTCCGGAGGTAAATACCATCCATAAAAGAGTCAGTTCTGCATGGTCTATTGGACAAATTTGAACACATATGATGTAGAGACATCCTCGAAAGATCACCAAGAAGACCTCACCAGTATAAAATGGTTGTGTAACAGAAGAAAAGGCGTGTCTTAATATTAATTGGAGTAAGAAAAGTTTTCAGTTGATTATTTACTGCTAAATCCAGGTCTTTTAGTGCCTTTTATAAATCTAGGTTATGGAACTTGGTACCGTTATTTGTTTGAGATACTATAATTTATCCACGACCACAGAAATTTAGGTTGATTTAGTTCTTGTCATTCATCTCAAAGAGGTGGTTGATTTCTTTTCACAGGTAAAGAATGTTTTAATTTATTATCTGTTGTGAATACCTGGGCAAGTGTCCAAAGCTCCAGGATTTGTTGTTAATAAACAAAACTTGAGAGCAGAGGAAGATATTTTTTTCACAGAAAAAAAAATGGAAGTTGTGTCTAACACAACTTTATACTTTAAAAATAGTGTTTCCTGAGAAGAAATATGGTCCATCCATAATATTAAAATTCAAATGCTTAACAGTTCTGTTTTCATGAAAAATCACATAACTCCAGAACAGCATAAGCTTTCTACAATATTCAGGCTCCTAAAATTCACCAAAAATAGTCAGACTAAATTCTGGCTTCCCAAAGCACAAATATCCTTTAGCTGCTTCCTCACTTATAGAGAAATTAATTTTTTAAGGCCATTATCAATTTGATCATCTTCATGACTTGGGGCTAGGTCTTACACAGGAAGTGTTTTAATCACCCTGATAACTTTCAGTTCATTGCAAACTCATTTGCTTCTCATTTTGGGTGAGAATCACCTGTGGTCTAAGGGCTCTGGAGGAAGGCATATATGCCATGTCTATTAGTAAATGGTTCAAATGGTTAAGCATGTTCCTGCTAAAAAAAAATTGCATCTCATTTCCAGTTGGAAGGTTTGGCTCTCAGCCACTGGGTCTTGTTATCATAGATGAAAGAGCCCTCTGATATCAGGCACTGCTCCCTGCGTAGGTGGAATGTTCCTCATGTTGTCCATATTAATCTGATTCATTGCTGCTACTGCATCATCTTTCATCAGTTTTCCTAACTGTCAATTTTCAAAATAGTACTGGTTTTGATATGCTGCTTGTTTTTGTAGCTGAGAAGCCATGAAGTGCTGGAGAGGACTTAAAAGAGATCTTCATCTGGATGAATTATTACTGATTGGAAAAAAAATATTCTACATCTTTGAAGGATGTGTTACACTTTGGAGTACAATTTTATGGCAATTTTCACCACAGAGATCTCATATTTGCTTTAATAAATGACTGAAGTGCCAAGACATTTATTTTTCTATGTCTGGTTCCCAAAATGGAAGCTGGAACTCCCATGGTAGGCACCTTAGCTCAAGTTTTTCTGGCCTAATTTCCAGCAATATCTCCATGATTCCTACTAGCTACCTGCCCTGGTAGTGCACATCTGGCCAAGAAGAAACCCAAGGCAAGTGGATTTACATGGAATATAGGAAATGTCCCAGTGCCTGGAAAGTGTTATCTAGTGCCGAGTAATCAATGCAGTGTAGCAGAAAGCCCTGGGAACTGACTGTAAAGCTGCTTAATATAGTAGAGTGTCTGAAATTTTTCCCCTCCTCTGCAGCTTAGACATATGGCTTAGGGCTCATGGAAAAGAGATGGATTCCAGCATCCAGACACCTCTACTGTGAAGAAGTCTACAGAAACACTTCCCAAGAACTCAGAAGAGATTGCAAAAGAGACATTATTTTCTCTTTTCTCTTGAACATCACAAGGGTTTCATGTATTTGCCTAGCAAGCGAGAAAAGAGGCTGTTCTCATCAAATTCTCATGGGCCAACCCAGAAGGTTCTGTGAACACAGGGATGAGGCCCTTTTTGTCAAAGGCGTACAACGGTATTCAGAAATATTGCTCACAGATCTCTCAGGTTCCAATTCATCTCTCTTTCCCAAAACCCAGGAAATTGCATGGTCACATTTACTTTCCTTTTCTGTGATTTTGGGGTTTTTTTGCATGATTTACTGAGCCATGAAAAGTATTTGTTTTTATTTTAAGAAAACTTTGTTTATTCAGGAGCATTTACTAACAACTCAAAAATCAATATGAAACACAGTATCGCTGTCACAGTTGTATTCAAACAGACCAAGACACATTACATCCTTATTTTTGTGGCAAACCTTTCTCCTTTGTGAAAAGCTTATTTTAGAAAGTAATGGAAAGAAGGGTGAAAAGAGTGAATTGTCAGAGGCTGTGCTTCCAAGCTGTTTGGAAACGGGAGAAAGATTTGGCTGGTTTCTTACCCTGAAATTTTTCAAGACACTTTTTGCTCAGACGAAATTGCAAATAAAAGCTCAATTTGAATATACTGCTGGTTGGTTGAACTTATAACAACTATTGCAAATACAAGAGAATACTCAGAGGCCATAGTGTGGTTTCATTTCCATCTTGAAATACAAGAAAAATTGTTGTTTACACTTGAAAGATGATATTGAAGAATTATATAGTGCCTCATTATCTCACCTTTTTCCACGTCTACTCAGATTCTTTTCTTGCCCTTATCCCTGTCACTGACCAAACAGAATACCCTCCTAACAGAGAGAACGAAGATGTGGAATGAGGTGCAAATAAATGTGTGCCTCATCTAGAGCTGGTGGATAACAAAACTACAGATAAGATTAAAGTTTGGGGTTTTACCTCCATAGAGACTTCAGAAAAATGCAGAGAGAAAAAACTGAAACTCAAAAATTTTGAATGCCCTCCAACATTTGACAATTTGATTATTTTGTTCACATCTCGTTTTACAGACTTTGAAGCTGCTTTGTGAGGTAGTCAGAAACAGAAAACTTTACAAGGTAAATAACTGAAAGAGTTGAGAGTGAAAAAAGAGACCCTCTTTGGCTGACAGGATTCTAGGGCCCATAAAAATACAAAACATGGTCCTCTGAGTAATCTTGAAAACACAGGAGAATGACCATAGAATTTAGTTCCTCTGCAGGGATCAACATAAGCAGCAACTTTATCAGGACAATACAGCATGCAGAGCCTGGCCTTGGACAGCATAATGTGAACTGACAGCCCTTCTGAGGAATTTTGAGGGTTTGTCTCTATCTGCAGTTGCTTCACATTTCTATGTTTGGCTCTGAAAACCAGTAAGAGGCATTTAGCAGAACCAAATATTGGATCCAGTTTTCTGAATGAACATTCATAGGACCATCCTTCTTCCCAAACTGAGACATTTTACTAATAAAGGACACACAGAAGACATTCTTGACAGCTTGTTTCCGTGTCTGCATCTATTACACTCTTGTCATGAAGAAGGGAAGCAAAATGTCAGAACAAAATAAACGAAAACTATCAATCGATAAAAGAAAAAAATATCAAACCTGCTTGCTAAAATAAACAGATGGAAAAGGCAAATTATTAGTGAATACTTGTTTTCTAGCAAAGCTACTGGGGGAAATAGAAGGAATATGAGCAAGTAAACATGCACAGCACTCCTGGAGGAGAAATAAATAGGGATCCTATAATACTGCTGCTTATGCACAGCTTGGAAACTTCACTATAAAAGCTGCAGGGAATAGAAATACACTGTATGCAAGCAGAACATCCTTGGACTGTTTATGACACTACATGCATGCCATACCCTGAGGTTCCTATAAAATAATTATTATTTGCCAGTTCAAGCTGTTTGGCTTAGCTGTGATTTGGGTAATATTTCCTTCCACTGGAAGAAGGGCTATGCTGTTGGTATAGGATGGAGTGCTACAGCAGCATATCCTCGTCTTTCTCAGATTGCTCATAAATTTACAGGCCACAGTTATCAACCACAGGTATTCTAAACTGCAAGTGACTCTGCCTGTGGATCCATAGAGCAGGGAATGCATACCAAAATTTCAAGTTCATTTATTTCTCCATTTCCATGGCTGTGTATTTCTTATCACGGATTTAAAATGCATTCATTTACCTGGGCTCTGACATACATGCAGAAGTCCAGAGGGATGTCTGTTAATTTCAGGGCAAAATATAACACTGAGTAAACTCACTGGCTTTTACTATGCAAACAGAAGGTTCTTCTTGGTTTTGTTTGGAAGAATTTTCAACTACTTCAATCAAGAAAAAACGTGAAATAGGATCGAGTAGGAAAGGCGAAACAATGACAAAACTTGAACTCTTTGACAGAGGACAAGGAAGCTTTTGATTACGGGGAAGACAATTTGAGAACAGTATCTTTTCCTGAGGCTGCACCTACAATCAAAGGAGGCTATCAACTATTGCACAACCCTGAGTATCGAAACAGAGAGGTTCTTGGTGAGTAGACTAGGATGGGAGAAATTCCTTGGGGTATATCCGTAAAAGCTTCAAGGACGCAGAGTGTGGAGCGAGAAGGGCATGCAGAGAAGCTCACTCCCAAGGATAAATCCCACCTGTGCAGAGGCTGGAAAGGAGCCCTGGGGAGACCCACTGCAGTGTATGTTAAACCTCTCCTGCTAAACCATGCACTGCTTTGGCAAGTCACATACTCTACTGCAGGACTGACTTCTCTGCCACCATTCCCACAGGCCACCATTCCCACATCTTGGGAACACACAGAGCCCACTGCAGGACTCAGGGGCCATGAACAGCCTGAAGGCTCAGTCACAGAATGTTGGGTCAGAGACTCTCACCTCAGAGTGGCCAGGCCATGAGCATTTTAACTTTAAGGATATCTTCAGGGGGTTCAGTAGCTTAACTGCCCATTCCCCAAGAATTCATGGGGAATTTTGCTCCAAAAGAAGTCAGCAATCAGGGTTCTTCTATCTTTTTCTTGGGATATTAAATATTCTCTCAGAGTAAATAATCTATTTGATGATTTTCCACTGACTGATACTTAGCTCTGGGAAAGGACAAGCTCATTTTGCCAAAATTGCCTCTGGATTAGGATGTTGCATACCCCATTGCTAGGGACATGGCCTACTGCAGAAAACATTACAATTTAATTATATTGGTGAATGCAATATTATTTGTGAAATAAAATTGCCTTATTAGGATATTTAGCCTTCTTGGATCTTTAGACAATCATTCAACAAATTAATGCCCTATTACCTCAGTGAAAATGAATTAATGAAAGAGCAAAGTTATCAGAAAGGTCTGAAAGCAAATGATTATGAGTTAATAATGTTCCAGGAATTTAAATGTAAAATCCTGCTAATAATCAGAAGAAATAGCTATGCAGGATCAAACTATCATGCAGAGCCTCCCACAATAATTTATTCATTAAAGAAAAGGAAAATTATTTTCCATTACTCCAAAGACTAACCTCACAGTGAAAAATAAATTGGCATTTATGGTGCTTCATCTCTAGAAGTGAACAGGAAAGATATTTGTGACTTGCAAACAAAAGATTTATTTCTATTAAAACCTAAAAAAAGAGTAGTTCAATTCACTTTCCTGGATACCCTTTTCTAACATTTTCATACATTATCCAGCTGTGTGATAGCAAAATTATAATCTAATCATTTAGGATCATCTGACATGCTCTAATTGTAAGCTTTGCAATTATTTCAGTGTTTGAATGGTCATTCTCAGCTGCATGCAAATGTTTCTTTCCTATTTGACTGAAAGATCCTAGTAAATAAGTTCGGATTTAAACTTCCCAATTTTTGGCAGTGCCTGTTATTCTGAAGGTAATGTTATAGCCATTTTCCTCTGAAAGCTCTTGAGAATTCTTGGAAAAATCACTTCACAGTCTGGTGTCTGCATACAGGAAGCCTGTGAGACTAATGTGTGATAGGCTGTCAAGAACGGAATAATAAAGAACTCCCTTCAACCAGTATGAAGAAAGATACCAAATGAATCTCTTTGGGTATTCTACATCATCTGATTTCAGTTGCCTATACTTAGACTTTTACTGTTCTTTGAGATATCTCAGATTATTCAGGCTTCTACAAGAGGCGGGCAAATGCACCTTCAAACTGAAAGAACACCAGAACTCTTCCTCTTTGAAAAGTAGCTGTTTGGGGCAATTATTTTTGGGTCATGGAATCCCACCTCTACATTTTTGGGTGGGGTAGGTGTCTGAGCTTCTGTCATAGATGGAAGATCTCCAACCAGGACAGTCCATTGAGCCTGCAGAACCTTTTGGCTGACCTGTTACCAGGTCTTCTGGAGGATGTGGTTTTCCTATAGTTCCTGTGCTGCATGTGACAACTGAATGGGAGAAAAGTTCAGATGGGGAATCAAGAAATTTTTTTTTCTCTAACCAGTGCAGCCAACAATGAAACAAGTTACTGGCAGGTACTGTAGTCTCCCTTTGTGGAGTTTTTCAAAACTTGGTGAGATACATAACCCAGAGAAACCTAAAAGGACCCCACAGATGACTCTATGACCTCATTGAGAAACAGAAAGTTGCAGCAGAGACCTCCTGAGGTTTCTTCCCACTTAAATCATCCCAGAATCTCCCAATCCTTGGATACTGTAGAACACCTCAAACAACACTAACACCAAATGTTGACCTTCTGGCAACTGCATTGAGCTCTTGAGCAGCTCTGGCAGTAGCTGGAGTTTATACACCCAGACCATAGGCAGACATTTATATGTTGACAGCTGAATTTGGATCCTAGTAAAGAGATGATGAATCCTGCTTCTCACATGATAGTTATGCATATGTAAAGAAAGGCAGGGTTCATCAGACATATTTTTTCCATCTAATTCACAGTGTGTTTATCTATGTGTGAACGTGAGACATATCATGCAGGGATACTAGAAAATACTATGCCTGTCTTTTGAAAAAAAAATGTTGTTTAGTCGTCTTCTGTGCAATCAATTTTCTGCTATTTGAGTCTAAGAGTAGACTAGAACATAAGTGTTGTTTTATTTAAATAACAGAGAGTGCATAAAGTGCTTTGGTTAAAACAGCATCAAGGGGTGCTTTATAGCGAGGATTTAAAGTGCTCAAGCTCATTGAAGAGAAGATGTAAAAATGCTGAACTCTGTTCCCAAGCAATTTTCTCTAATTATCAAGGAAAAGGAAAAAAATCTCTCCTTCTAAAGAGATTTCCTTCAGAAAAGCCATGACTGTTCTTCATATCAAGTTTTTAACTTGGAAAATCAGGAAGAGAGGTGATTTTAGAAGCTTTCATCTTGAATCAGTTCTCAAGTACTTACTGAAAAGAATCTGAGTGGTTTTCCAGTAGTTTATCTGACTCATAAACCCAAGAGCTCTGAATGTCGGTGCTGATGTTGAACTTTCCATAGTAGTGCCCCTCCTGAACTTTACTGCAACTTAAGGCAAATCTGGAAATTACATAGGCTGTGCAGCCAAATCTCTTTTCCTTTCGTTAGTCAACTCTGTGGCTGGGCTACTGAATAGCAACTCATAAAGAGTAGAAATTTCTGTAGGCAAAATACTGGCAACTTTGAGAGATATAAAGGAAGCATGAGGGGAGAAATACGCTTTAGTAACTGTCTTCACAGCACTCCTGTCAGGAAGCCAAAAATGTTCCCAATTATACAGAAGAAAATCAAAGGTGCATAGGTTCTCTCTTCTCAGCTAGTCATCTAGAGCTTCACTCATATATCTAAATGCAGGAATATAACGTCAGTTGATACGCCCTCACAAATCCATGCTGTCTCTAGCTGCCAATCCAAAAAGGTAAACACTCCTGAAGATTCTGTGTCATATATCGGTCCTACATAGACATCTTGGATTCTCCAGAATACCTACTATGTCACTAGACACATTTGTGCAGTTAACTGAAAAACTGAATATTTAATCCCTCCTTACAGTCAAAAGAAAGTAGTAAATAACTCCAAGATGCAGTTCATGACCTTGTTTAGGCATTTAAACTGTTCTGAATCATTACAAATGTAATTCAACATGTCTTTCACAAAGCTAAGAAAGACTGAATAATATTCCATTTATATGCAGCTACAGTTATTTTATATTTATGTTACATCAGATGCTGAATTTAAACCAAGTCCAAAGTAAGTGTGGTCATATTAAGGAATTCTTCCTGTAACACATGTACCACAACACTGCAGGTTTTTCCATAGGAACGTGAGGCTGCCAAGTGTGATCAGATGCTGGCAGTGAGACAAAACACCAGCACAGAGGAGCATTAAAGCTTCTCCAAATGCTTTGAAATTTTTCCCAAAAAAGCATTTTAAGTTGTAGAGAAGTGTCACAAAACTCATCCTGGGATACTTCTTCCTGAAAAGAGGTTGTGAGTTGGGGTTGGTCTCTTCCCGTGACTAACAAATGATAGGAAAAGGCCAAATGGCCTCAAGCTGCAGCAGGGGAGGTTAGTTTGGATACTAGGAAAAAATTTCTTCACCACAATGATCATCAGGAACTGGAACAGGATGCCCTGGGAAGTGATGGAATCCTCTTTGTCAAACATGAAATTAGGAGTTGGCTTTCGCATTCAGGAAATCTTAATTGATTAAAGTTAAAATCATAATTAATGAAGTTATTAATCAGTTTGTTAAAGTTGATAAGAGTTTGCAGTTGTGTTCCAAGTGTTGTGTGTTGTTTTTGAGAGTTGAACAAAGTTTTGAGGTTTATCTTTATTAGAAAACTACTGTTAAAAGTTAAAGGAATCCTCCAGGCTTAGCTGCTTTCTAAGGAGAAAAACCCCTCACCCCTGGCTAAAAGGACTACTTTTAGCAACCAGCCGTTGGCCTGTCACTTAGCTCCATGGCAACCATGAATTTTAATGAGGCAGCTCCCCTCCGAAAAACCCTGATGACATCACACAAAAAAACTGCACCCTAGAGACGACGAGCCATTGGACAGAGAGCTGTACATCAATCATGGACTTTTGCCAATCACCCTCCACTTTAGGGGTGGACTAAGGGCGGATCGGGGGCGGTGATGGGGGGAGCAAGGGGGGTATAAAACCTTGTGCACAGCCGGAAGAGCCTGCTTTTTCACTTCGGACTAGCCGGTGTTGAAGTCCGGTGCTGTGACCCTTAGGCCTGCTCTCTATTTAGAGACCCTGTAAAACCTTTTGCTTCGGGATAGCTGAAGCAAGGCACAGCGCTGCAGAGCTCTGCCTTAGGCAAATAGCCGGACAGGCTGCAAGCGTCTCCGATCTCTGTGGACCCGGCTTTTGTTATTTACTTGATTTTTTTTATGTTCCCCAGTTAATCCCCTTTTTAGTAAATTACCTTTTTCTGTTTAAAACCGAGAGTTGTCTCCCTTTTCTCACACTCTTCCCTGGAGGTGTTTAAAAGACGCATAGATGTGGCACTTGGGGACATAGTTGGGTATACAGTCGGACTTGATGATCTGAAAGTTTTTTTCCATACTAAATGATTCTTTTTTGTCTTCTTTTTAAGGATCTCAACACACCCACACTATCAGGAAGCTTCAGTGTTTTCTGAAGGCTCCTGTCTTGCCAATCACAGGGGAGTACTGTGAGCTGACATTAAATGAACCTCCTATAAAGCACAGACATTTGCCCATAATTGCATACATCTGCGGTGTCTGCAGGAATGAAATACAAATCTTTTCAATTCTCTGCCTTTATCACATATTCACAAAAATAAAGCATTATTTTCAATTTTGACCTTATCAAGGTCAAAATCTCTCTCTTTCCATCATTACCAGTGGTTTCTAAATTAACACAGTTTTTCTTTGAAATGAAGCACATGAAAGAGTTTTATTGATTATTTTCTCAATAGAGAAAGTTTCAATGGTAGATTATCACATCAAATATTCCTAACACTAATGAAAAAAATTACTAATGGATAACATTCTCTTTATTATCTAGAGAGCAGAGTGTCATCTTAAGTAGCTTAATTTTATTCTTTAAATTCTGTGAACTGCAGCTCATTTAGAATCTGATACGGACGAAATTAAGAGAGGTTTTGAAAGAAAAAACCAGTAATTTTAATTTTAATGCTCACCAGCGAAACTAAGAATGACACGTAGTCATTTAGTTTCATTAAAAACAAATTACATAGATCATATTTTGATCTATGATGGAGTTACAGTCTTTAAAAAAAGGGAAATGAACATTTAAAAGTATACTTTTGAATTAAAAATACCATTTTGAAAATATAAGAATGAATTATTTAGTCTTCTGTTTCGATTTTTCCCTATTTTCGTTACAAACAATTCAGAAATGTGAGAAATTCATAGTTTTAGTGCCATTAAATCAGCACTTTCCAAATACTAACACACAAACCTTTTGACAGAAAGGATCACGAAGTTTAACTTTGATCACTTCTAGCTCTCAAAAAACCCATCAACAGATTGTGATTGCAGTTTCTCGAGCTTATCACTGACTTTTATAGTTCCATACTTTCTAGAAGATCTTTGTTTCAGCCTTCCAGATCATATCTTTATAGGAAAGTCTATTTAATTGAAAAGGCTGAGTTCTTCTGCAACACAATTTTGTATGAATCCCTGAAATTCACCTGGCACCTCTGGTTTAGAACCACAAGTGTCCATATCCCAGTTGCACATGGGTTTTAAAGGTTACTTCATAATGTTCTTTTAACAGCAGAGTCGTCACTTTCATGTGTATAAAAACATCTCAGGTGTGTTAACAATGTGCTCCTCTGGGGCTACCTGGCTTTAACAGGTGTGTAAGCTATCATATTACTACACAGACTTATGCACTTATGCATGTGAATCAAAAGTAACATATGTAATCATAATGTTAAGTATAAAGAGCCGAGTGGAAATGAGAGAGCACTCTTCCATGCTCTGGGCAGGGGTGTGGCTGTACACTTCTCTGATCAAGACCATGGTGGTTTTGAACACAGAACAACGCAAAGGACTTGGGGATATTTCCTACTGAAGTTTTGCAGGAACTTGGAGGAGCTGCAGTTTCAGGACTGGCACCACAATAACTAAGTCAATTCTTAACAGTGCAGCTGGTCAACTCAGCACAGATGTTCAGATATGATTCACCATAATTCACCAGAAGTCTACTCCGAGGCAGTGTCATCCCGGGAGTTTCTGAGCCTTGGAGAGTTTCTGCCTTGGAACCTGAGTCTGAGAATGTTGTGGAAGATGGTTCCCTGTGAAGAAAATTAGAAGAATCATCAGTATTAAAATTCAGCTCCATTTTTAATACATATATTTAGCTTCGTATGTAATACATATGTTGCCCAGGAACAGGACAACACCAAATCACCTTGGTCTTAAGAACAAAGATAAGCCAAATAAAAAAAAAGATTCTGGAAAGCATATGACAGATGGAAAGCAGAATATCTATGTCTGGTAGAAGAGACAGCTCCAATGACTGAATACACAGCAGCCAGCCCCCTACACAGTGTTTCGAGAACTATCACTCACCAGAGTATTTAGACTGAGGAACTCTCTGGTTAAATCTTGACCAGCTTCAATATCCACCAAATGTTATTCCGAGAAGCGTACATTGAATACAACACACATACACTTTTCATAAAAAAGCCCCACCCCAATTAGAATTTATGCTGTTAATTGCTGCTTTTGAAAAATACACAAAAAATTTCCTTTTTGCCAAGCTCAGAGAAATGAGTGACCTTTGCAAGCCACTGCCCAACCAGCCAGGGAAGGAACTGGCAGAAAAAGAAAAGAAAGCTCTGTATATACCCTTAGAACTGCACTGTTTCTAAAATGCAGTTTTTTACAGTGGTTGTTATGATTGTCATTATAGAAAAACACATATTGCCAGTTATGCATATCTTTTTATTTTTCTACCATGCATAGTAAATACTATAATCAATAGTTGACTACCATAATCACAGCAATTACTATGCAGCTTTAATACTGAATCACTGCCAAGAGTATTTTTCAACATCAAGACTGTCCTACTCTTCTCATTGTAAATATAGCAGTATGTTCCTCTCCAAACACTGCAGACAGGGACAACCTTTGTCCAACTCCTCTCCCGTGGGATTCAGCAATTTAGGTCAGATCCTAAACAGGCACAATGCATAAAAATAAATGAATGCCAGTAAATCCTAAAGCCTTTACAGGCTTGTTGTGGTGGCCCAGCTCGGGGAAGAGCCGAGTGGAAATGAGAGAGCAATACAGTGGTGGGATCATTTTGAGACTTAAGACCTTTTAGGTCATTGTGAGAGCCCACAGTGCATTGCTTCCCCATGCAGACCATAACCACAGCATTGGCTTGGCAACTCTCCTCCCTCTTTCCCCAGTTACGGCTTTGCTCTAGAATGTTCTCCCCTCCTCGATGTTCCATTAGCTCCCACTTCTCCTTCCCCACTTTCCCTTTCCCCCATTGGACTGTACCCTGTCATTCTCCCTGATGCCCTCAGATGATTTGTTCCTGATGTTCATTCCACCCCTTATTCCCCTGATTCAAAAAGCCCTGGACCCGCCTTTGTTCTTGTCTTTCGTCCCTGGACCCCTTCACGGAATAAACCCTGTGGAATTCTGCACGGAAGACCCCTCCCGCCGCTTTGTCCTCTTGGCCGCTTTTCCTTTCCCCGCGCTGTGTGCGGCGGTGCCTCGGCACCGGCACCTTCGTGCGCAGCCTGTCAGCGATCTGCCTGAGAGGCAGAACCCGGGAGGTGTGGAGGATCAGCCCTCCTTATGGCCTGTCCGTCCGGCTGACCCCTCCTCCCTCGTGTGGGGCTCCTCCTGCGAGGAGGAGTCCGAAGGCGGAGTTGAGGTTTGAAGACCCGCCCACCTTCCAGTAAGTTCTGCAATGTTCGGTTCCCAGTTGGTTATGTTGTATGTCAATTATATTGTACCCCTCCCCTCTATNGTCAGATATGTTGTACCCTCCCCTTAATGTTTTTGATTGGACCCTTTGACCCTCAGATCCTCCCCTCGTGTACCCTGGTTGGTTGTACCCTGGACCCCGCCCCCGTTCCGGGCCCCCTTAAAACCCTCTGCGCACCCCATTCTCTTCGGAGTTCCCCCTCTGAGCTCTCTGTCCCCAGACCCTGTTTGTCCTGGTTCAATAAAGGAGACTTTGGGAGACCCCCTCCTGCATCTCTTTGTCCTTCTCGTGCTGTGGTGACCGCACCTCTCCTCCTGCCTCCTGGGGAGCCGTCACACCTCGGTGTGAGGCACCCACACAACTGCCCGAGCCTCGCTTCCCTGGCTCCAGGGCCTCCCTCCTGCCGGCGTCTCTTCGGAGGCTCGAGAGACGTACAGCAACAGGGAGGGACCCTAGGGGCGCTTCCTGGGGTGACGCGGCGGTGCCTCCGCACCCCTCTCACGCTCTACCACCACGTCACAGGCTGGAGTTACAAAGAGATGTCAGGACAAACCAAGAGATGAGGAAGATAAATTTTGTTATTTAGTTAGTATTAAAATACATTCTACTAAAAATATATATAATCCTGTGGGAATACACGCATACAGATACATACATACATATACATCTATTCATGTGTGCACCCATACCCATGACCAAGCAAAAATGCATGTGTGTATGGACACAAATAAAACTTTTTGCATTATAGTAATTTTAAACTTTCCATTTAAAAATATTAAGCCTGAATGAAAAAATAGAACAAATTCTTGTTTCTGAGTGTATCTCAGTAGCTGTATCTTTTCACTGTAGGACTCCACTCTCAAATTGTTTTGACACAGATAGGATTACTGCAAACTTGGTCATGAAAGAAGCTAATCTTTTATCCCTACCCCAACTGCTAGTATTTTTTTATCTGCACTGGCAGTGTTAAATCTGTTGGTAAATATGAAATTGCTGGCTATAGCATAGCTTCAAAAGATCAGCATCCTGACAGGAGAACCAATATAGCCTTGATGCTAATCTTTATTTCTATAGACAGTTGTTAAATATAAATACACTCTATCAGCTATGCAACTCTAATCTAAAGCTGTTTATTGCCACGCTGTGAGGAATCAATTCAGTTTGAATTCAGCCATTTTAGTTTGCCTCAGCTCTGGTTGCTAGTGTTGTCAGAGGCATGTGGGGGGAGGGAGCATACGCCTGCCACTTGCAGGAGGCAACCAGGAGTGGGGGAAACCTTGTCTCTGGGAGGACTTTGCCTGGCAACACCCCACACCAGGCAGGCAGTAGGAGACACTGGGGAGGGGCTTCTCCAATCAGGTTGTGAAAGCTCTCCACCAATGGATGGCACAGGAAGGTTGGACTGGACCAATGCTTCCCTGGTAGCGGGCAGGCTTTCAGAGGGGCCGGGGGGTATACAAACCAACTGCATCAGGGCTCGCTGCTCACTTGCTGGGGTTCATTACTGTTCGCTGCTCGAGGGGGCTCATTACTGTTCGTTTGCTGGCCGACTCGCTCCCTCCTTTGCCCTGGCCCCAGCCTGCCTGCCTTCTGGCTCTCCGGCCCTTGCTGGTTTGCCCTTGCACCTGTCCTGCCTTTCTGTACCCCTGACCCCTGCCTTGCCGCTNCCCTGACCGCCGCCTTGCCGCTTCACCCCGTGTTCCTGCCTAGGCTGCCTGAATCCAACCCTGCCGCTCTGATCCAGCCGTCACTGCCCACCCTGCCACCCCAATCCAGCCAGTCGCCATGACCCTGTCCAGGGTCCTCGTCCTCCCGTCCAAGCACCCCACTCACCGTGTGTCTGGTGCTGTCACTGTGGGAGCCGCGCCTGTGGAGCTGCACCCCTCCGGGAGCTGCACAGGCTCGCTAAGACCCAGCCTGTCCGCAGGCAAGGCAGCCTGCATACCCCCCTCTGCCCAGATGCTGACAGCACTACCCTGACTCGTGGGTGGTAATGCCCTCTTTTTCTCTCTGTCCACTCTCTCTCCTCTTCCCCAGTCCTTTTCCATTTTCCTTTCTTGTCTTCTGTCTCTTCTAGCTCTCTTTCACTCGGGGAACTCCTCTTCCATCTCGTTTTTGTTACCAATATACCTTGTTCTCAGATACAAGGTTTGCCTCATTTGGCTTCATTTTATTCCCGACCATTTGTTTTTTTTAAAGAACTCCTCACAGTTCCCCATAGTGGAATGCGACACACACCAAAATAAGAAGTGGAGTGGAAAGAATTTGAAAGCAAACCTAAACTTCAGAGGATATGGCAATGACTGATGACATTTTCTTGTCAGCTGTTATTTGTATGAATAGATAGCACTACTATTTTGGAAAAGAAAATCTTTAAAAATGCATAGGGAGTATTCGAAATAGGAGCAAGGGAGTTGTTGTCGGTCATGCAGGTAAAAGAGATGGGATGAAGAGGTGGTATTTTGTCCAGTAAAAGAATGTCACCACTCAGTAGAGCAGTAAGAAGGGCTCAGTATAATTCTTCCTTCAAAGACTGGCAACTGCATGGGCTGGCTCAGGTAGAAGTATCCCAGGAAGATTTTTGTGAGACTGGGCTACAATTTAAAACCCCTTGTTTTGGAAAAGATTTCAAAACATTTGGAGAAGTTTTAATGCTGCCGTACACTGTTGTTTTGTCCCACTGCCAGCATTTGATCACACTCGGTGGATCTGTGTTCCCATGGCAAAAGCTGTGGTGTTGTAGCATGTGCAGTACAGGAAGGATCCCTTAACAGGTATTCTATGATTCTGTGGTGAGCCGGATGACCACACTTATGTGTCCTGACTTTAAATTCAGTATCTGATCTAATATATTAAATAACTCTAGCTGAATATAAATGAAATATTAATCAATCTTTCTTGAATTTATTGAAGACATGTCAGGTTACTTTAAGTTCTTTGGGAATATTTTGAAGCCATTTAAAAGAAGAAAAAATGTATTCCTTTTCTTCTCTCACAATGTTATGCAGACTAGACCTTATCCCATTCAGTCATGAGATCTGGATAAGCTACAGAGCTGGGCAATAAACAGCTGTGTGAAATTTAATAGGAGCAAGTGTTGGATTGTCCACCTGGGATGGGACAATCCTGGTTATAAATACAAATTGGGGTATGAGAGTCTGAAAAGCAGCCCCGTGGAACGAAAGCTGAAGATTCAGGTAGATGGCAAATTGAGTATGAGTTTACATGACTAATCAAAAGGGCCAGCCCTATCCTGGAATTCATCCAGCACAGCATCCATCACTGGCTGGTCGAGGGAGAACATTATCTTGCTCTACTCTGCACTAGTTTGACCTGGATTTGAGTGCTGTGTGCAGGTTTGGGTGCCTCAGTGTAAGAAAGATATAAAGTTTCTGGAGGGGACCTAAAGGAGGGGAATCAACATGGTGAAAGGCCTGGAGGGTAAGACTTGTAAGGAGCATCTGAGGTCCCTTGCTTTGTTCAGCTTGAAAAAGAGAAGAGGCTGCACCTTTCTCCGGGGGGGCAGTGCAGGGGAGGGTGCTGATCTCCTTTGTCTGGTGACCAGTGACAGGACAAGATGCATCAGGGGAAGTTAAGATGGGACATGAGGAAAAGCTTCTGCAGGGAGAGGTGATTGTTCCCTGGAAGAGGCTACCAAGGGAAGTGGTCACAGATCAAGCCAGTTAAGAGTTCAAGGAGGGTCTAGACAACTCTCTTATCATATGGTTTAGTTTTAAGTAGTTTTGCAAGGAGCAGGGAGTTGTTGTCAATTATCCTTAAGGGTCCCTTCCAACTTGAGGTATTCTGTGATTCTATGATTTTAAATCAGATATTGCAATTACTACGTTCTTGCTGGGAGCTTTCACTGTCACTCTGCTGAGGTTCGTTCTCTCTTATACACTCAGCATGGTTGTGTTCAGCATCTGCTGTGAAGGAAGACAAAGTTTCTTTCAACTTCAGGGGTAAAAGGCCTTTGGGGCACTGAGGCAGATTGAGCTTCAAAACTGATTGGGCTCTTTCAGTACTTGGCTCCCTAAATACTCACAGGATGAATGTGTGCATGCATGCTAAGTTCCCCACAGAAAATGATCTTGGTCTCAGAGATCATGTTTCACATTTTCTTCCTTACTATTTATGTTCTGCTCTGAAAGTAAATGAATACTAAATTGAATCAGCAATTCAGGCTTGCTACATTTCATTGATCTATGACAGATCAGAGCTTGATGCTGAGCTAATGTGGCCCCAGGCACCAACCTTTACCACTAATATGTTTTTAAAATTCTCTACTCAAGTCTATTTATTATGAATATAATCTGTTTTAGGAAAGCACCTAAATATCTACTAATGATTCATTCAGATGCATGCACTGTCCTCATTTAAAATGTCCAGGTCAACCACACTTTTCCTGATCATTTTAATAGTGCACATTGTTCTGTATTACTCAGTTTGCTTCCACTCTCACTCTGTTTTAGATTTTTTTCCTGACTCCCACTGATGGCAGACTGGGGTAATTTATTTCCTTATCCTTTATTTCCTCTCTGTATTCTATAGTTATTTTTTGCCGCAGTAACAGTTTATTACCTTCCTCTTCCAGCAGCTCACTCTCTCAGCCACAAGTAAAATTTAGGGAAGTTTTCTGAAATTTCTTATGATCTGCCAGCCAAAATTTTATCTGGGATACTATACCTGAGATTCTTAACTCAAAAAAAATTAGTTCTGGACCTCAGTGCTTCTCCAGTGATTATCATCCATCAACACTAACAGAGAAGTGAGTAGATTCAGCCTCCTGATGTTAGCAGATAGAGTTCAAAACCATTTATATTTGTCATCTGGCTTGTCACCTTTGATAAGTTCTTTCTTTACTCCCTCTATTTTGCTTATTTGATCCATGGCATCCCCTTCAATTTCTCCTTACCTTCCTCACATGTGCTTACTCCTCCCAAGGACAAAGCAGGGAAATGGATGTTTCTGACTATTTACTAAACTGAAAAATGAAACCCTGTGTTCAACTGGAAGACTAATATTTTGGTCATTCATCTAAAACAGTTAAAAACAAAAGCCAAAAAAATCCCCAATATATTTTCAGTCTGAAAACTATGTGCCAGTCTATTGTATATGATACTTCTTGGGGTTCTTTTTTTTTTTTTTTTTTTAAATTTTCCCTTAAAGAGTAGGTAATTTGTCAAACAAAATGCCAAAACTATGAAACCTAAAAGAACATTTCCTTTTGAAATTCTTATATAACGTATTTTTATATTTTATACTGGAATCCTTCGTTGAAAAATAGTGGCTATAATTGGGCTTAAACTGTGTAGTGGGTTGAAACTGAGTTGATGGTCAAGCTCCTAACCCAATGACGCTTTCGCGGTTTGTACATCTGAACTGCGCGGAAGCGCAGGAATTTCCCCTTGTTTTGGCTCTCCTGCCGGAAGGCGGGAGGCGCCTCCGAGCCTCTGAGCTCCAGCCCGGGCTGGGCCGGGCCCTTTCCCCCGCCCCTTCCCCCCTGCCGAGGGGCAGCGGCAGGGACCCCGGGTCGCTGCGGGGAATCCATCCTGGAGCCGCAGGCAGTTAAAAACAGCCATGAACTGCCGCACAGCTGAAACCACCCGGCGCAGCTTCTGGGCACCGGCGGGCCTCCCTTCGCCTCCACACGGCCGGTGCGGCCCCGTGCAAAGCCGGCGGGGGTCGGCGGAGCCTCTCTGCAGCCAGCACACCTCGTGCCAAACTGAATTGGACACCGTGCAGCCAGCAGCATAAAGGGAACGAGGCTTTCTCCAATGTAAAGCCTGAACAAGATCACTCTCCCTAACATGGCGACTCTAAGGTCAGAGAGAAAGGGAAGGATGGGATCACGTGCGATGAAGCTGAAAAGGGTGGCGGGGAAAAAAGGGCGGACGTGCTTTGGCATGCAACTTAAAAATGCTTCTTGCAAGCCGTGATAAAAACTGTAATATTATAAACTGTTTGCCTCTTTAATCCATTTCAAGTACATGGGGGGATGAAAACTCTTTGTGCAGCCTGCGAAGAACAAGGTGTCCATGCCACGCCACCTAGACGCTGTGAGAGGTTTTTACAGATTTAAAGAAAGAGAGCCATTGCTTTCAGGCTGGAATAGCCCATCCTTAAACGACTAACACCCCATGTTGTGGCCCATGACTGGCAGTGTGAAGAGCAAGGAAGTGGGATTGCAGCTCCAGGACTCGATGAAGGTCTTGAATGAACTCTACACAGTGATGAAAACCTACCAATTCAACGCCGCCATGTACAACCTACATGTACAACACCAACAGCATCAGTGCCCAGAGCAAGCTGAAGGAAGTAGAGAAGCAGGAGGAGAAGCAGATTGGGAAATCAGTGAAACAAAAGGACAAGCAGACCCCACGCTCCCCTGACTCCACCTCCAATGTCAAGTTTGAGGAGAAAGATGTCCGGAGAAGCTCTGTCAAGAAAATTGAGAAAATGAAGAAGTGCCAAGCAAAGTAGATAGAAAACAGACTGAAGGCAATTAAGGCAAGAAATGAGTATCTGCTGGCCCTGGAAGCCACCAATGCCTTGGTGTTCAAGTACTACATCCATGACCTGTCTGATCTCACTGATTGCTGGGGTACCATGCCAGCCTCAACAAAGCCCTGAGGACGCTGCTGTTGGCTCAGCTGAACCTGGAGCAGTCCAGGCACAAGGGGCTGGATGCCATCGAGAACGCCGTGGAGAACCTGGACACCAACAGCGACAAGCAGAGGCTGATGGAGATGTACAACAACGTCTTTTGCCCCTGCCATGAAGTTTGAGTTCCAGCCACACATGGGTGACATGGAGTCTCAGCTCTGTGCCCAGCAGCTAGTCCAGAATGAGTTGGTGCAGAGGTGTCAGCAGCTGCAGTTCCGGTTATCGACACTGAAGATCGAAAATGAAGAGGTTAAGAAGACAATGGAAGCCACACTCCAGACAATCCAGGACATTGTCACGATAGAGAACGTTGATGTCTCTGATTGCTTCCAGTACAGCAACTCCATAGAGTTTGTGAAATCCACACTGTTGGAAATGTTAATGAGCAAACCCAGCAATAATTGCTCCTCAGTATAACTTGAATTCATGAACATATGAATTTTTTAGTGAATTTACTGTCCATAGAAAATTTGTGGTCATGCCTACATACAGACAATGAGTAACAAGATACTGTTAGTCCTTTTAATGTTGTATGCTTTGGCTTGTTAAAATAATTTCAAAATATATTCTGATTTCAATAAATATTCCTAGTGCTTCTGAGGAACAATGCATTGTCTGCAATCAGCTTTGAAATTTGAAAGCTTTGGATTTAATAGGGACATTCAAATTAATTCAGTGTTAGATATATCTATATATCTCGTGGAAATACCTTCCATCTCTTGAAAGTTCTCATCTAAAAACTATAAAATAACAAAGTAGATAATCTTGCAATTTATCTGCCATACTGAATAGGAGAAATACTTCTAGGCTGGTTGCTGTCTTGAGGATTTGTTTCACAGCAGATTTCAGGCTCAGCTCAAATTTGCCCTTGAACACAAAGGCTGTTCACCATTTGGCTGTACACCTAGGTTTTACTTACCTTGAGTTCTGGTAGGGCAGCTCATTGTTTCAGAGGAGTTAAAAAAGCACCTGAAAAGTCATGTGCATCTTGGTTGTGCATTTCTTCTGGTTGTCAAGGAAACCACCCCAGGATTCCTGGCAACAGGCTTCATCTCAATCGGTAATGGAAACACCACAGGTATTAGCCAGTCAGTCACCTCCCACCGGGTGCTATTTTGGGAACAAGTCAATAGATCAGATTCTCTTCTTCCAGCAGCACTGAAGCTGTGTGAGGGTTTGTCGTGTGCCTTTGTCTCATGGGACTCAGCTCTCTCAGTTTCTCTGGGTAGAGAGCCATCCTAGAGATAAGGCTGTTAAACACTGCTCTTGAGGTACAAAAAAGCCTTCAAAGCACTATGGTAAACCTGTCTCTAACTTTCCTAGTCGGGAGTGAGGGCCAAAAATTATCAGGGGGAAGAGGGTGGTAGCCTTTGTTTCACATGGACACTCGTTCTTTTCATGTACCAAAACTGTACAAAAGTGTTTACATTTACAGCCTTAAGAAAAAAAAGAAAATTGCATATTTGGAATGGATACTCACTTAGTCATTAAATGTCTTGAAGATGTTGACTGAAATCTCCAGTCCTGGGAATGGCAGAACACTATGGTTATGGTTCTGGGGCCACCTGTGAGTGCTATGGGTAGTCACCCAGACTGAGAGTCAAAGTGCCCCTGCTACCACCCTGTTCCCAAACTGAGTTTGTCCAGAGAGCATCCAGAAGGGTGAAGTGCTTTATTTTCATGAAGGGGAAGGTAAAGCTTTGGGTGTGATTGGGGATGTTCATAGGAAATGACAGAGCAAGCTGGAAGAAAGTTACTTGAATGCTAAGGGGAGAAAATAGGACAGTATAATGGGGAAGACAGATGGTAGGAGGAAAAGTAAAACTGTGATGCACAGCTGAAATGGATATGTAAAACAGGGATTTGAAACCTGTGGGGTGGGAATGAAAGAAATGTCACACTGGGGAGAAAAGGTTGTGGACAATTGAAAAATCAAAACCAGGGAATTTACGGTAAAAAGTGGATGGGCCTGTGCCATCACAGGACTGCATGGTGTTTCAGTTTGTGAGGGAAAAGCCGAGGTAACTCAGAGGGGACAGAAACAACTGTGTAGGGGAGGAATGCTGGAATTCTCTGACATTACCTGTAGGGAATGGAATGAACATTTTGGGGTAAAATTGGGCAGTGTGGGCACAAAAGCTGCAAAATCTGTGGAGGACAAGTAGCAGACATTTTTGCGGGAAAATCTGAGGTGATCTCTAAGGTAGAAAATGGTTCCTGGGGAGAAGTCTAAGGTGGTTTGTGAAGGACAGGCAGAGAAAATTTTGTGATAAAGCCAGAAGTATATTTTAAGGTCCAGAAAGAACATTTCTGGGGCAAAATCTCAGGTAGTCTGCAGGGGACTGAATGAATATTTTGGAGGCAAAATCTGAGGTAGTCTGTACAGGACAAATAGGGAATATTTATGAGGGAAAATCTGAGAGGAATCAGTAGTGGACAAAAAGAACATTCTGGGATAAAACTGAGCAGTGTGGGAACAAAAGATGCGGTAATCTGTGGAGGACGTGTAGTGGATATTTAGGTGGGAAAATCTGAGGTGATCTCTAGGGGAGAAAACTGGTTTGGGGGAAAAGTCTGAGGTAATTTGTGGAGGACAGGCAGAGAAAATTTTGTGATAAAGCCTGATGTAACTTTTAAGGCCCAGAAGGAATATTTTTCAGGTAAAATTTCAGGTAAATCTGCAGGGGAATGGATGAAGGTAAAATCTGAGGTAATCTGAAGGAACATTTTAGGATTGAAAACTCAGGTAATCTGTAGGAGATATTTTAGAGGGCAAATCTGAAGAAGTCTGTGTGGGACAGAATGGCTATTTTGGGTGCAGAATCTGAGGTAACTTGTAGGGGACATTCCGGAGAGAAAACTTGAGGTACTCTATAGGGGACAGAATGAAGATTTTTGCGGTAAAATCTTAGGTGACCTATAGGACACAGCTAGAGGACGTTTTGGAGGAAAATCTGAGGTAATCTATTGGGGGGGTCAGAAGTCACGTTTTTGATGGGAAAACCTGAGGTAATTTAGATGAAACAGAATTAGGGTATTTTTGATGAGTGAATTTAGGGTAATTTACAGAGGAAAAATGAGCATTTTTGGGGGAAAGTCTTTTGTAACACAGAAGACAGAGACAGCATCTCTGACAGAAAATCTGGGATAACTTAGAAGGTACATAGGTGACATTTTTAGCTGAAAACCAGGGTAAATTTAGAAGAGTACTGTCGTGGGCAGAGCAGGAGCTGCAGACAAAATCTGTTAAGAAAAGCCCTCCTGTTGAGTCATGAGGTGCAAAAAAGACCCCCTTGCTTTCTAAACTCCTCAGAGAGGAACCTGGGTGTGACTGAATCCAACTTTAGGTCCAGACTTTTTCAACAGTTTGTGCCTAAAAAGATTTTTATAGGTGCAATTGAACCTTTATACAATTTTGTCCTTCAGGATAAATGATTGAAAACCAAACATATTCATATAAATTTACATGACTTACTGTGACACTGACTAGACAAAAATATCTTAATCAGAATTATTTACTGTGAGAAATATAACTCACTCTTTAATTAAAATTTGAAAGATTTAATAAGGGACAAAGTCAACAAAGCAGAAGGTAACAGCCCTAGGTGCATAGCCACTGCCAGAGGCACACTGTTAACAACAGCAACCCTCCCCTATATACCCCTGGGTATTGCATCAGCTAATTACAGATTTATAAACTATTTTTCACATTAAAAACTAGTTAACATAACTCCTCCCCTGCCCCTCCTTTTTAGAGCATGTGCAGTTGTCTTCGTGGAGGGCAGTTGTTACTTTTTGATACATTCAAAAGGTTTTGATTCCCTCATTGGCCAGATGTTATCCAATTACAGCAATCCTCCTATTTCAATACAACCTTCATGTTAAAAATAGCTGTAAGTCCCAGTGAAAGTCAACACCCAGTCCCCTCCCCTCATAACAACAAAACCACTCCCACGAAACCAACATTACGATACTCAACACATCTGTGAAAGCCAACACTATAAAACTTATTTTTCACATTTACTACACAGTCTATAGGCTATAAAAACTAGTGTAGGATAATGAACTGTTTTGAAGCAACATTGAAGTGATTATATTAAAGCTAGCAAAAGCCAATTATTCAATAAAAGTTAATGCCACTTAGCCATACCAAAAATGGAGGCCAACCTCTTTTGCTTACCTTTGAGAAATAACTGAGGGGTGTCCACACTCAGTGAAGGATCTTTCCACACACCATTCCAAGAAGAAATACGTTGGAAGACCTACTGTTAAAAATTGGGACAGGGTTGCTCAAGGCTCACCCTGTGGGGCTGTTAGGTTGTGATTCTCTTTAGGCACAGGAACTGGAGCTTTTCAGGCCTGAGTGTGTTGTTGCCTATTGGCAGAAGCCGTGGGATGACAAGGCAAGAGTGAGTAAGAGGAGCAGTGGCTTTGAGCTCAAGAGTGGAATGGTGAGACAAGAGCGAGCTTGGAGCTGAAGAGGGAGCACGAGAGGCCCTCTGGGCAATGGGCATTCCTGCCATCTCCAGGGCACCTTCTTGGTGCTGCATCTGGCTTTGCGCTGGGCGACCTCTCTGGAAGCAGGGCCAGGTCTTTGCTGTTGTTGGCTTTTTGCTGTTGTGCTCCTTTGGCTGCCCAGAAAGAGGGGCAACCCTGGGAAGAGGGTGAGAGCCCCTCTCTCCGCACCTGAGGGGGTATATGGAGCTTGCCCAGCCCCCAGCCCACCCACCCTGTTTCCCAGCCCCGGCAGCTTTCTGCCTGCTGCCACCCCTGGCCAGTGTGACCCCCTGTACTGGGGGCATGTGTCATGACCTTGTGGAGCCCTTTGTCCCCAGGAGCGGCCCCAGGTCCCTGAAAGCAGGGCTAGGGAGGCTGATATAGCCAGGTGACAGGAATGAACACTCCCTGGTCCATGCGAGGGTGCAGGTTGAAGAAGTGCTGTGTTGCAGGGTGCAGTCCCACCTTTTGCGCTGCTTTGGGCTGGTGTGACCTCCCTGGCACCCTTGCTGAGGAGGCTCCTGGGGCTCCTGCAGGCGGCTGTGTTGCTGTGCTGCTCTGTGGCCAGGCTCTAGTCGGCCCCCTGTAAGTGGGGCACAGGCCAGAGCCTGTGCTCTGTGGTGCTTGTTGAGGGTGCCAGGCTGTGGGGGCTGGCCCTGTAAGTGGGGTTGCATGCGTCCCCTGCCCTAGGCGGGCAGTTGGAGGGACCCCCAGTAATCAGGCAGGTATCTCTGGCCCGGATTTTCAGAGGCGTGAGACCATGAGTCATGGTGCTGGATGTGTGCCCTCCTTGTCCTTGGGGCTGGGGTCCCAGCCCCTCGGCCTTAAGCCGTGAGCTCGACTGCTTGACTGTACAGTCTCATTCCTGTTGCCATGGGGGAAGGCTGAGCTCTGTGGCTCCCTAGGTGTCGACCAGCCTGTAAGCAGGCTGCAGGTCTGGGAGCCTTTGTGCTCCCTTCTGCTGGCAGCCTGCATGGAGCAAGTGCCCCATCAGTGGGGAGTGCCCTGGAACTGGAGAGAAGGAGCCTCCGTAGGCCCTGGGGACCAGGGCCACTTTGTAAGTCAGGGCCAGTGCTCTGGAGTCCTAGGCATCAGGCAGTGGCTTGAGCCCCCTGTAAGCGGGGGTGCAGCCTCTTTGGCTGCTGCTTTGCATGCCCAGCTTCATTTTCCCAGAGGGCCTGGCTCCCAGCACTGCATGGGACTTGGCCAGACATTGCGATGTCAAGCTGAAGTTGGAGGCTTTTGTGGACCTGGGGGGGTCTGTGGGTGGTGGCTTGAGGATCTCACTGTGGGGCTGTTGGTTCACAGTTCCCTTCAGAAGCTGGAGTTTCTCAGGCCTGCTTGTGTCATCATCCATTGATTGAAGTTGTGGGATGATGAGGCAAGAGCGAGCAAGAGGAGCAGCGGCTTTGAGCTCAAGAGTGGAACAGGGAGGAAAGAGCAGCAGCTTGGAGCTGAAGTGAGTCAAGCTGAAGTTAGGGGCTTTTATGGAGCTTGGGGTTCAGTGGGTAATGGCTTGAGGATCTCCCTGTGGGGCTGCTGGGTCACGGTTCCCTTCAGGCTTGAGAGCTGGAGCTGCTCAGGCCTTAGTGTATCATTGTCCATTGGCAGAAGCCGTGGGACAATGAGGCAAGAGTGAAGCAAAAAGAGCAGTGGCTTCGAGCTCAAGAGTGGAATGGCGAGACAAGAGTGAGCAAGAAGAGCAGCTGCTTGGACCTGAAGATGGAGCACGAGAGGCCCTCTGGGCAAAGGGCATTCCTGCCATCTCCAGGGCACCTTCTTGGTGCTGCATCTGGCTTTGTGCTGGGCAACCTCCCTGGAAGCAGGGCCCGGTCTTTGCTGTTGTTGGCCTTTTGCTGTTGTGCTCCTTTGGCTGCCCAGAGAGAGGGAGGATATGTAGCTCTGCCGGCCTGCAGCCCACCCTGTTAGCAGGGCAGGGCCTTTTCTGCAGTCCTGGCCTTGCCCCTGCTTTCTGAGAGCAGAGCCAAGCCACTTCGGGGTAGTGTGGGCACTGTGACCTGCCTGTAGGCACAGCCTGGGTCTCTGCCTATGCTGCATTGCTGCCAGTCGTGCTGGTGACCTGCCAGCATGCTGGCCCTGTCCTCAGGGCATGTGTCATGACTTTGTGGAGCCCTTTGTTCCCAGGAGCAGCCCCTGGTCCCTGAAAGCAAGGAATGGATTAGAGGGAGGGGAATTAAATAAAAAGAGAAAGAGAACATTGTCTGGGATGGGAATATTACAGTTAAGAGAAATCCAGTCTTAGTTTTGGAGAAACATCTCTCAGCTTCTTCCAGTGCTGACCTCCTGGGAAAGCCTGTGCAGGAGCAAAATGCTCCCAAGCCTGGATGATCTCAGGTAGGTTACTGGAAGTCCCAAAGTTTCTTTGTGGCTCAAAAGGAATCAATTCATTAAAAGCTCATCTTTTCTCTCCCAGTAGTCGTGGAGTAGTTCTCTGTAGACACATCCAGAGTACTGTCCAGTCATACTGATGACATATGTTTGTTGTCCTCCCTCTATGCATTCTGCTCTACATGCTGGAAAAGGAAAAATAGGGTAGTGGTAGTGGTGAAGTACTCAGATAAAAAGTGATTATAAAAGGAAACAGAATTAATGAATGAACTGTGAGTAATCATGGCACTACTTGCAAATCTCTGCAGGCAGCTTCACAATCTGGTGAGTTCGACGTTTGTGGAATCAGTTCTGGGAAGGAAGAGTGAAAGTAATAATCACATTCCCCTAAAAGTCATCAAAAAAATAACAGACATAAACAGAGTAAAAATAAATAATACCAAATCAAATCTAATTTCATTGGTTATAGAGTAAGAGGATGTATGGAAAATGTCCTACATTACATACCTCAGCTTCAAGAGTGAGCACTTTGATAGTCTTCCACAGCAATTCATAAAAATAGAAGAAGGAAAAATAGAAGAAAGTAATTTAGTGCACAGCATAGGGAAGCATGCTTGGAAAATGATGTGTAATGATTCAGTGTTGAAACTGAAGGATGAATTTAATGTTGGTCCTGAAGGACCACTATTGAGTCTGTTGCTATTCTGTATTATCATTAATAAGCTATTATGATCTTTGCAATTTTGCAGGTGGTATTGATTGGAGAGTGCCTGAGGGACTGGAGAGCAGGAATCCAGGTGATCCTGTGGAACTGGGAGTGAGAATTGACAAAAATGCTGATACTTCAATGACAGGGATACAGATAGTGTTCTTAAGCAAAACCAGTCAGCTCTCCTAATACACGGTAGTAAAGAAATATTTGGGTTGCAGGTTTTTAGGAAAAGAATTTTTTTTGCTCACAAACAAACATGAAACACAATGACAGGTTGCAGGAGAAACCCCACAAATTCCAAAAAAATCACTGTAAGCAGGAGTAAGCCTCATAACACAATCCTTCTCTCCATTCAGAACTGGGGGAGACTGACGCAGGCACTGGCCAGGTGGCAGAAGAGGTGGCGCCTGTGGCTGCCTGGCACTCCAAGAGGATCTATGTCTCTGTGTCCGAGCCCGGTTTAGGCTACCCACCTAAATGCAGGTCGCTCGCCTGGCAGGCAGAGAGCAGCCGCAGCACCAAGACAAAGAGGTGAAGGAGAGGCTTTGCTTGCCATTCCAGTGGTGTTTATTGGAGAGGGAAAAGGGAGCAAGGACACACACCGAAGGGAGACAGTGGCAAAAAGCCCCCCAAGGCTGGTGACATAGGTTTTTAAACAAACAGGATTGTGGGTGGAGATAACACAAAGGACCAATGACAGGGAAGAACAGGGGAGGAACAAAGGGTGCAACAACCAATGATCTACAACAAGGGGAGGGTACAATAAATTGACAGGAACTGTGACCAATGGAACATCGGATAACTCTGAACTTTCTAGAACTTATGCATATGTAATACAAGAACTGAATATGTATAAACCGATTATAATAAAACAGGGAGGGGGAAACTTATAAATGACAACTGTATAAAAGATGGGGGATGGGGTCTAGGCCCTAACCCCCCACTGGGTGGTGGTACTGCTTCTTTGACAGTCTGTTTCAGCTTCAGCTGCTTGTACCACCACCACAGGAGATCTCAGCTGGAAACTTGGGTCCAGTTTTCTTGGGCAGCCAAGAATACACTGAACCAACAACCAAACTGGCATAAACAAAATTTTGCTCCAGCTCAAATTTATGATACCACAAATATATTGGACAAGTTGAAAATGAAATAGAAGAGGAAAAAAATGACCTGTACAATGAGTAATGCAGCAAAGGACAGAAGAACTGAAAATTGTTACTGTTTGGATTTGAGAGAATAGTCGAACAACAATCTAGAATTATATGGAATTGAAAAGTTAAAATTAGGTGGAAGTTTCTATTTGAGAAGGATAAAATTGTCATTACAAGAGAGAAAGATGCTGTTTCTATTAGAACCATTGCTTCTTTTTTTTGGAGTCCTTAGAAATTCAGTGCTACACAATCTTGAATGTTGATAGTTGTGTTTTCTAACACACTAACCCAGGGGGAGACTTGTTTCAAAGACATGAAGCTAAATTTGTTTGCAAGACAGTGTGTGTCTAAACTGCAGGAAACCAGTTTGGGAGATACATAGAGAATGTAGTGTGTATGTTTGTACTTATCTCTGAAGAAAAATTATATGGAAGCCTTTTAATTTTCTATCACAAAATGGGCAGGGCTCACACAGAGGAAAGATCTCTTGTATTGAATACATGTTATTTGACTCCATGATTGGCCTTGTAAAGCAGTGAGCATGACATGGTTGTATATGCTATGCCAACTTTGATGTTTAACCTTGCTGCTTCAAAAGGCTGGTAAAAAAAAAAAAAACCCTCAAAAATATTTCTTGAAGTAATAAATGACAGCAGCAAGGAAAAATATACAGTTAACATAGTGGAAGTGAACAAGACAAATTTTAAAAGCTTAGTAAAAGGATGAAAGCAGTTTTCTACACTCTTGAGTCTCTTCTGTACAAAAAGAAAAAAAGAACAATTAGGTAACTACTGTTAACTGCATTAGAGAAAAGCACCAGAAGATCATGAATAGAGAAACGAGTGCTGTGTTAATGCAAGTGGAAAGAAACTTTGCTCTTTTTCATTGTCTATTCCCCTGTAATTTCAAGAATTTCATATGTATAATCTTCTTTTATAAACCAAAGAAATAAATTTATGCTTTTTAAAATTCATCTCTCCATCAACTGGTAACTGACTTTTGAAAACCTGAATAACCTCACAGTTTGCTTGTGTCCCCCTGCAGATCTGTGTTCAGACCCTCATTCTGTAGTCCCCTCATTATTGTTCCCTCCATCCATATCTTCGTATATGTCACCCTCCTAAGGAGAAAGTTATGGGAATTTTTTCCAACACTGGGTTTCACACTAAGAGATCAAAATTTGTTCTTTTTGAAGGCTAAAGAGAATTTCATGGTTATTAACATGCTGATTTTTTCAATGCAGCTTCTCTATGTGCTTATTCTAGGCAGGGCTGCAGGCATCAGCTTTTATTAAGCTTATTCAGAACTTTCCATTGTAGCGCCCAGTTTGCTTATAGATTTGAGAAAGCTTTGGTTATTTCAACCCAAATTTGTCATGTGCAGTTTGAAACTGTGATTTTATATCTTCCAGACTTGAAACACTCCATCAAATATTGCACAGATATAAGAAATATGGGCAAAACAATACCAGACAGAGAAAACAGTTTCACATCTATGACCTTCATCTGTCTAGACCAAGAAGGAAAAAAAATGTGGCCTGAAGTTTTTGTAAAGCCAAGGGATCTTTTTTAACCCCTAAAAGAGAAGGGGAATGACTCACCACTCTTACTCAAGGCAGGAAGCAATGGCACAGAGGGTCCTAAGTGTTTTGAGGCTTGATGTCCTTTGAGAAGCTGGAGGAGAACAGTCTTGGGTTATTCTCACTGAAGAGTTGTCAGAGTTCCCAGGACACCTCCAGGAATCCCTCTCACTATAACACTGAAGACTCATGTTTTTCTAAAACAGAGCTCCAGGACCACAGGCAGAGCATTTAAATTCAATTTTCCATATTTCATTATTAAGAGAATCAATAGATAAGAGGAAGAAATATCAGGGAACAGAAATGCTATAGAGGGGGAAGAAGACATATATTGTATGTCACATCTTGTAAATCCTAATACAGTGTTATTCAGAAGTTTATAGATATTTATGTCTTTAGCTACAGCTGAACACTGATTCATAGAAAAGCTGAAAACTCTTGGCAACTTAAAACTCAATGAACTGAAAAAGAAGAATAGGCTAGATGCTGTCAGAATGATCCCAAGGATAAAACTGAGCATGGCAGGAGTATATTAACCCAGGGTAATGCATGGTAACAATGACAAATAGAATCACAGAATCCTACAATTTTTTAGATTGAAAAAAACACCCAAGATCATAGAGTCAAACCATTAATGCAGCACTGTTAAGGCCACCATTAAACTATGTCCCCAAGTGCCACAGATGCATGTCTTTTAACTCCCTCCAGAGATGGCGACTCCACCACTGCTCTGGGTAGCCTGTTCCAGTGCTTAACAACCCTTGCAGTAAAGAAACGTTTCCTAGTATCCAGTCTAAACCTTTCTTGGTCCAACTTGAGGTAAATTGAGCACAGTGCTGTATTATATTCAGTCACTGTGAATGAACACCCTCAGGTCCTTTTCTACCATGCAGTTTTCCAGTCAGTCTGTCCCCAGCCTGTAGCTCTGCATGGGGTTGGTTGTGTTTGTTTGCCTTACTGGACCTCATAAAACTGGCCTCTGTCCTTCATTCCAGCCTGTCCAGATCCATCTTCCTACCCTCCAGCAGATCAAAACTCCCACCTAGCTTTTCATGTACAAACTCACAGAGAGAACACTTGTTCCCCACATCCAGATCATTGATAAACATAGTAAACAGGCCTGGCCCCAACACTGTTTTCTTACCCAGCAAAGAGTGCAGCCATCTACACCATGGGAAGCCAGTTTCTCCAGGAGGATACTGTGGGAAATGGAGTCAAAGGCTTCACTAAGGCCTAGGTAAAACCACATCCACTGTCTTCCCTCATCCTCCAAGTGGGTCACCCTGTCATAGAAGATCAGGTTAGTCAAGCAGCACCTGCCTTTCATAAGTCCATGCTAATTGTCCCGTATGATAATCTGCTCCATGACCTTCTGCCATACCAAGGTCAGACTGAAATGAGTCAGATGGCATAAAGGCCCAATGGAACCTCCATATTACATTAGAAAATCAAATCTAATCTGATGTGCCCAGCATGGACAGCATCAGTGATATGAAGGGTTTTGTACATTATACAGTCTGTCTGATGAAAAGATGAAGGTTTTATTATCACAGAATTACCTGAGCTTTTTCAAATCCTTCTGCAACTCTTCGCTCCATTTTACCTTGTGACAATGACTTGCACAGATTAATTACTTGACTAATAAACCAATTTCTTCTTCTCAATATAAAACTTGCCTTAAAACTGTATGACACATCCACATGCCTCTCTTTACTATCCATCACATCTTTTATTTGCCATCTACTGAAATGCAAATAGCCAATTATACTGCTTTGTACAGATAATTTTTCATTATTTTAATAACCATAACTGCCATTTTAAATTTTTTTCTTTATTTGTTTCATTCTTCCATTTCTGTCATATCTTGGGGGCAGTGAACCTAAGAAGATCTATAAAGTTGTTCTTCAAACCACAGTCACTCTTTGCTATGGTTTATATTGTTTGAGCAGCTAAAATGTTGCTGATAGTTTCGTGTTTTGTCTCTCCTGAGACAAACTTTGCTTGCAGTTTCCATATCAATGTAATGATAGCTTTATTTTCAGATTTGACTTTGAAAGGTTTTTGGTGAAGATGCTGCTTTTTTATCTAATTCTCTTCCAAGAGGTTGAATAAGTAGGGCCAGTGCCACATCTCAACAATAATAGCCAAAGTTAATAAGTTCTCATTTCTTTAAATAACTGACGGAAATAGCAATAGACATTTGTGTTTAATAGAGTAGTAATGATCAAAAACCTGCCCTCTTGATAAAGGCTATAGTAACATCAGGTGGTATAAAACTGGTTTACAGCTGATGAATCTCAGTGCCAGCTGGATAGACTGTATAGTATAGAAGGACTTCATAAAAATTCCCTTGCATTTTCCCCAGAGAAATAAGGGATTAGGAGCTGAAACCTCCATTAAAAATTAGTAACTGGTTCCATGTACAACAGTCCAATTGCATCTCTTATGTATTGCAGACAAAAACATTTTGTTTGCTAGTTTAGTAGGATCCAGTAGATAATTCAGCCTTATTTGAATAAAGTATATATTTTAGCTCCAGCAATGGTATTGTATTGGAATTGACCAACATAAAAAGAAAAAAATTTGGTCTTTATTCTCATCTGATTAAAGAATTGAAGTGCTGATTAGTAGGAAGAACTTCCTTGAGTTCTGATAGAAAAAAATGCAAAGGTTTGTAATATATAAAAAAATCTTCTAAACACAGTGTATTAAGCAGCACCACTCAGAACTTTATTACATATTAAGGTAAAAAAGTAAGACAGTTTCCTGAACAAAGTAGTCCCATCAAGTTTTATAATTCTCCTTCATAGTTTACCGACATGAAGGTAAAGTCATTACATTAATACCCCCTTTTCCAATTAGCTTTATTGTCCATGACAAGTCTCATAAAGACATAGCACTTCATTAGTTTCAAGATGCATTGCTGTACAGAGTGTAAAGGAATAAGACCTGCCCCAAACTGCTGTAGACTCCACATGAGTGAGATAGGCCTACAGTTTCATTGTACATTAATGCCTTAACTAGTGAACTAGTTAAATAAGCATCTTCTTTCTAACCTTCAGTGTTTTCTGGATAAATTCATTAGTGTCACCACTTTGCTTGCTGTTTCCTCGGTGATTAATTGATGCTAAACAAGTTTTTAAGTGCTTTTTCCCTTCAATGCAAGTGAAAGGTACCACATGACTGACACAAACTCTCAAGTTCTGTCTGTATTAGACAAGTTCAATCAGGAATGTTGGTAGTGCAGCACACTAAGGGTAGCTGGTAAGTCATGTATAATAGCAGGGCACAACTTTGTTCTTTTTTGCTGAGAAGTTATACAAGTGAGGAATAACAGCAGTGTTTTATAGATGGAATAACAGAGGCTCAAGACCAGAAAGTGGGATTTACCTCACTCACTTTGGTATTAATGAGTTAAATATCTAAGTATGAGTGAGTTATACTTTAGAGTCAGTGGCAAATAATAGGCAGTTCAGATGAGCAACTCACCTGAATCATCTTAGATGCTTATTTTGAAGCAATATGAATTGCATTGGGTGCTTGGGTTATTAGAAGTTGTCATGGTTTAAGCCCAGCCAGCAACTCAGCACCACACAGCCCGACTCCCTCCCCCACCAGCAGGACTGGGGAGAGAATCAGAAGGGTAAAAGAGAAAATTAGTGGGCTGAGATAAAGAAAGCTTAGTAGGGGAAGCAAAAGCTGCCCACAAAACCAGAGCAAATTAAGGAATTCATTCACCACTTTCCATAGGCAGGCAGGTGTCAAGCCATCTCCAGGTGACTTGGGAAGACAAACACCATAACTCCAATCTTCCCTCATTTCTTCCTTCTTCCCTCTGCCTTGTATACTAAGCATGATATTATACGATCTGGAATATCCCTTTGGTCAGTTGGGGTGACCTGTCCCAGCTGTGTCTCCTCGCAACCTCCCATGCACCCTCAGCTCCCAACCAGCACAGCAGTATGAAAAGCAGAAAAGGCCTTGGCTCGGTGTAAGCCCTGCACAGCAATTACAAAAACATCTATGTTATAAACACAGTTTCCAACTCTCATCTAATATATTGCCCCATGCTGGGCCCTGTGAAGAAAATTAGCTCTACCCCAGTCGAAACATGTACCAGGGTGTAGGTAAGGTGCTTAAATGTGTGCATTCAATAGCAGCTGTGTGAGTGTATTGAAAGCTTGCGAAGAGCTGGCAGATACCGCAGAGAAGCTGTGGGAGGTATGTCTATATAGTGGACATCGAAATTTCAGTCTCTTGGTCTGTGAGCTGCATCTCGCCCTTAGGTTAGAAGAAGCACTCCCAGAGTGATAAAAATTTCTGTTTTACCTCAAAGCTAGGTCTGTAGTCCAAAGTCCAAGGAAGAAGAGGTTTATCTCACAGAGTGGGCTTTATCTCCTTTCGGGGAAGAAGTAACCAAGAAAGATCAGACAACCTGTAGCTGAGTGGGTGTTTCTCTCTCTCCATCGCTTAAAGCAAAAACTTGGTTAGTGTTGCAAACACAAAATTAGGTTTGCAAATAGTTAGCTTCAAGAAAAAAAGTAATGAGAGGAATATAGACTGGAAGAGCAGGAGCCTGGAAGAAGCTGTCCCACCAGTCTTATTTAACCTGCACTCACAACAGCCTTTGCATAAAACTGCCTCTGGACAGCAGGTTCCCAGCTAATATAACCCCTCAAGTTTGTGCTATAACACTCTCTAGTTTTCTATTTGCTAACCCATGTTGTTTTAGCTAGAAAGCGATCTGTATTTTCCAAACTATGGATATACCATGTACTACTAAGCATCAAGATCAATCAAGTTGTGATCCCATCAGTGAAGCCCAACAAATGATGGTGAGCCAATATTCACACTTCATGGAAATGGAAATGCTCAGATGTGATTTTTTTTTTTTTTTTCCTTTTAGGTATATAGCTAATGAGACATTTCCAGTAGAAACCTAGACAGGGTAGGATAGTTCCAGCCATAGTGCAGGATTTTTGGAGGGAAGAACTACTCTGTAGGGTTGCTTAGCTTTTCACTGTGGCTACCATACAGAGTATCTAAGGCAAGTAGTTTCCTAATTTAGATGCCTTAAAACTAGGTGGGATGAATCTGAGAGTATTTGTTAGGATACTCCACAATGCTTTAGTACCAAAATCAAGGAAAGCACAGCTACCACAAGTAGAGGCAACACTATCAGGTTCCTGCTATTTACTAGGGAGAGTTAGAGCATTTCACTGACATGCTGCAGGTATTTCTCTGGATTAATTCAAGAGAGAAAATTAACTGTTCCAGCCACCAGCTACAGAAGCGTGTCTCTTTATCTGAAGCTGTAGCATTTTGCATTTCCTATTTAATATAGACAGCCATAAACTGAACATTATTAAGATTTCTTCACAAGGGGAATAAGAAAGTAGAGCTCACTACAGTGTCCCCTGTTTCTTTAATTTCACAGCTGAATTACCAGGGACTTGCTTAAAGAGGAAAGGCTACAAGAAAATTCAGAGCTTCTGGAAACACGTATATGTACATATAAATATGTTCAACCCTTTGGGTGTTATTAGAGTGGAAGTAACATCTAGTATATGCTAAAGCTCTGTGTAATGAAGAAAGGGGGTCATGCATTTTTTAATGAGAAATGACAGAGGGCATTTCATCACTGCACAACCATGTAGTTTTTACTTAAGCTAGTTTTAAAATAGGTAGCTTAGCTGGTGGTAGTGGAGAGCTCAGAAGATGCTGAGAGAACTCTGAGCATTTACCTTGCTTTCTTGAAGTGTGGTGGGAGTTGTTTCAGCTCACAGTGACCTCCCCATGACTGACATCTGAGCCAGCTGAAGCTGCTTGAACAACTTAGGATAGAAAAACCAGTAAGGATATACTGAGAATTTGCACACCAAGCAAA
Organism: Oreocharis arfaki; assembly: GCA_013398015.1. Taxonomy (NCBI): domain Eukaryota; kingdom Metazoa; phylum Chordata; class Aves; order Passeriformes; family Paramythiidae; genus Oreocharis; species Oreocharis arfaki. The sequence goes on from VZRR01012539.1 coordinate 135,545, forward strand.
ACTTAAAAGCTTGAAGGCTGAAAACACTTGATCCTTTTACCCCTGGTATGGAGAAGTGATTACTTGAATTTTTTTGACAGCGTCCTAACAGGTGGTACTGGAAGTCACAGGCATGTGAAAGCAAATAGTGCCAGACAGATCATCCAATACATTTGAAGGCACAGTAAAGACAGCATTTTGCTCAAAGTTCTAGATATTAGAAACAGAATTAATTGTAATGAATGAAATTTGCTTAAAGCATTAAAGAATAAGTTGATTCCTATCTGTGCTGTTTTCAAATTCACCCCTTATTGGAGATGATTATCTTCTGTCAGCTTCAAAGGATGTATTTGCCATGGTTCTTGGGGAGAAGCTTTTTTTCTGAGACAATTTTTCCAAAAAGGTGGTATAGACTGGTGATGAGAATCACCATTAAATAAACACATATGGGCTTATTTCAGTGTAGGGCTGTGATAACATCCATATCTACAGTACAATGACAAGACAGGTGCCAGGGGATCTATCAAGGATATAACACTGGTTGTGGCAGCAAGGGAACATACAAGGTCCTAAAAACCTCCCAAAGACACTTGCGAGGCTCTCCTGTATGCTCATCACTCCTGAGTTGTGGGAGTGGTCTGTTTTGGCAAGTTTTACAGTCATACAGCTGTGGTAGTGTGAGAGGCCATACTGGAGAAAATCAGCAATTGTCTCTCAGGGTTGCTTTCTTGCATTCTGTGTTCCTCACTGCAATACTTGGGATTTCACTGCAATGAGTTGTGACCCAAGAGAGCTGGTGAGAACCAGGCTCCACCACAGTCCCTGCAGAAGAAGAAAAGGGCACAGGTCCATGAAAGTGTTTTGTTAGGTCATAAATCCTTTTTTTGCTGCTGCTGATCTGGCAAACACAGTCTGAAAGTTGTCTGACTACATCACTGTGGCTTTGAGCCCAAGCCAGTACATCGGTCTTACGTGTGGTGCTTGCTGCACCCTAAAGGGCTTCTGTTGGTCTGGACATGCTGCTTTTCTGTCTGTCTCTGATAATACTGTATGACCTACATTTCTCTCCCTGTTTAATGTTTTTATGTCTGGGTCCTGGTTATGCCTGTCCTGCTTGCTCTCCAAATATCATTACTCCTTAACTAAATCTAAATGGGTAGAATTAAAGAGTCTTCCTCTGCTGATAATTATTTTATTTTAGTCAGGGAGTAGCTTTCTGTCTGTATCTGGGTCAGTATTAAGCTTAGCTTCCAGTGTTAATTTTCATGCTAAATATTCTTAATTTGTTCCTCCTTTATAAGAAGCTCCTTGATCCAGTAAATCTTCTTGTCCCTCCTACGGTGTCTCTAGTTATGAATTGTCATGATTCAGTGAATCTGCAGAGAAACTATTTTAATTATCCTCCCTTTCTCTGTCTTCTGCCAGGATGTCCAAGCCTCCCATGGAGGGAACATTCCTATCCTCCTTCAGATCTCCTGAGGCAATTTTTCATGTCAAGTTATCTTTTTGTCTCTCAAATCGTACTGGATAAGCACTTCTTAGTGCTGCAAGGTTGATTTCTGTGGGGAGATTCCAGCTGCAGGGAAAGAAAGATGTAAGCTCAGGGGAGACTGCCAGAGAAAATTGATATATAGTCTCTTTTATGTAAGACTTAGCAAAGCCAGAGAAGACCTGATCTTCTGCATCACTCTCTGGACTTCAAGTGTTACAGATTTCTGCCTAATGCCGTGCGAGAAGGAAAATCACATTTGCATAATTTGTCCCTGGTCGATGTTTTATTTTTTGGATTCTGAACCTGGTCACACTTTTGGGTGAGTGGTGGGCATGGGCAACAGGATAGAGAATCTCCAGATCTCAGATGTATTGAATCCAGCCCAAATAGCACAGCTGTCTTTGCTCAAATTCCAGTAGTTCTGACAACTGGTTTCTGGGCATCCTGAGACCTCAGAAGAAAGCATCACAAACTTTATAAACAGTTAGGACTTTGCTTCGTGCTCTGACTAACTAGGCAATCACTTAGATGGCAGCTTAAGCATTGGTGCAGTTAGTCGAAAAAAATGACAAAAGCCTGGATAAAGTGCTTCCCTCTCAGGCTCAGCACTGTCACTCATCCATTCAGGCTTCTGAAGTTCCCTGGTGCTCTTTGTTCAGCAAGAGGCTTACTGGAAGCACCACACACGGTGTCAAACTACCAGGAAATCCTTTATCAGTACATCCTTTTCAAACTGTCATTGAACTGTATGGACCTAAAGAGTGATAAGCATTAATAATACCATGTTCTTTTTATCCATGTGTTGCAGTTTAGTCTCAGTTGGTTTTATCTTAAGTTCAGGATTTTGAGTCCAAGCTCCCCACCTCCTTGTCTTTTTGAAAATGGTGCTTAACCCATCACATATGGATATATAAGGCAAAAAAGAATCAAACTAATTTTTTCTAAGTAACAGGTTTATGCTTTTTGTTTATACTTCTTTGGCAAGTGTGTGAGCATCCTGTCCATGGTCCACTGGCCTAAGTCCCACAAGCAGCATTGCTTGTCAGAGTGGTAGTGTTGGGATTTTGTTTGCTGAATTTTTTGTTTCATTTGGGTGTCTGTCTGTCTGTCTGTTTGTTTGTTTGTTTGTTTGTTTAGGGGGTATGTGTGTTATTTAGCATTAATCAAACAACTAATCAGAGATATGGAGCAAGGATCTTAACTGTTTCATGGGCATTTCTCATCCGGGCATCATCAGCCCTTTAGAGCATTCATATAGCCACACCCAGTCATGCAAGCACAACAGGATCCAGAAGGATCAGCTGAACATCTGGGTACAAAATCCACTGCTCACTGTCCAGCACAGTTTCACTTCCCAGTGAGTTTATCTTCTCTTTTTGCAGAAATCCCAAAGATTTCAACCAGCATCCAAAAATGCATATGTGGAAACCATCTTGTAAAGAGAATTGAACTTGCAGATCAGTGGGTTGTCTTTACATGGTGCGAAGAATTTGGGTATGTTTCAGCAATACATTGCCTGCCATACATAAGGGATGGCTTTGGGGCAGCTATCAAGGAATGACACAGAAAGGAAGATGTAGTTCCTGCTCTTCCTTAGGTAATAATAGATGATGTATGTGCTAATCAGAAATAAGTGTACACTTAGCCAGAATACACTGCTAAAATGAAATCACTCTGCCAGAGATTTTACACTTTTCAGCAAGGCAGCTTGGTTAAATCAGGAAAAGAACGCAAGGATAAAAGTGCAACATTAGGCGACTAAATCCCAAATCCTCAGAATTTCTAATCTGTGTTCTATAAATAGAAAAACCTGAAATCTATAAAGCCTAAGAGTGCCCTGAGATTCTGTGGATATATTGGCAGTCTGGAGCAGCTAAACACCCAGTTCACAATAAATCCTCCCAGGTGCTGGGCTTCCTCTTAACTGTCCTGCCACTTACCTTATGAAAGGCCTTTCTCCAAATATACACAATGTAGGCTGCAGAGATAAACACAGGGACTGCAAAAGATGAAGTAAATAATGCCTTTGGTGTGACCATGAGTCTTTAGGAAAGAATAGAAAGGAATGGAATAGTTCCAACTGAAAGGGACTTAGAACAATCATCTAGTCCAACTGCTTGATCACTTCAGGGTTGTCCAAAAGTCAAACCATATTTTTAAGTGCACTGTCCAGATGCCCTTTAAACACTGACAGGCGTGGTACATAAAACACCTCTCTAAGGAAACCTGTTCCAGTGTTTGACAGCCTCTCTGTAAGCAAATGTTTCCTAATGTCAAGTTTATACCTCCTCTGACACAGCTTTGAACCGTTCTCATACGTCTTATCACTGGATACCACAAAGAAGAGATCAGCATCTCCCTCCCCACTTCCCCTCCTCAGGAAGATTAGAGGGCAGTGAGGTTGCCCCTTCAACTCCTTTTCTCCAGGTTAGTGATTTTAGTGCTTCAGTGCTCAAATACTCATCTAACATTGCCCATGAACACCCATCTCAACTCTGTGGTGACCCTGACTGGATGCCTGGTAGCCACCAAAGCTACTCTGTAATTTTCCACCACAACTGGACAGAGGAGAGAAAAAGAAAAAAAAAAGGGGGGGGTATTGAGTTGAGATAAGGACAGAGAGAGATCATTCACCAATTACCATCATGGGCAAAACAGACTTGGCTTGGAGATATTAATTGAAGTTATTGCCAGTCAAAATCAGGGCAAGATAATGCAAGAGAAGCAAAACAAATTTTAAAAACACCCTTCCCCTACACCTCCCTTTTTTCTGGGCTCTACCTCCTCCCTCCAGTGGCACCGGGAGACAGGGAATTAAGGCTGTGATCGGTTCATCACAGGTTGTTTCTGCCGCTGCTCAAGGAGAGGAGTTGTTTCTTCCCCTGCTCCAACGTGGAGTCCCTCCCATGGAAGACAGTTCTACGTGAACTTCTCCAGTGTGAGTCCTTCCCACGGGCTGCAGTTCTTCCTGAACTGTTCCAGCCTGGGTTCCTTCCCACAGGGTGCAGTCCATCAGGACCAGCCTGTTTCTCCATAGTCTTCACCACAGGCTGCAGGGGAATCTCAGCTCCAGCACCTGGAGCACCTCCTCCCCCTCCTCCACTGACCTTGGTGTCTGCAGAGTTGTTCCTCTCACATTCTCAGTCCTCTCTTGTCTGGCTGCTGTTACACCTGCACAATAACTGTTCTAAATAAGTTGTCCCAGAGGTGTTGCTGCCATCTCTGATGGCGTTGGCCAGCAGTGGTTCCCTCCTGGGAACTGGTTCCTTCCTGGGGAAGGGCTGGCACTGGCTCTGTCGGACATGGGGGAAGCTTCCAGCAGCTTCTTACAGAAGCCATCCCAGTAGCCTCTCCTCAGCTACCCAAACCTCGCCATGCAAACTAAATACAGACATAAAGCCACATCTTTAAAAAGATTGAGCTGACTCTGAGACCAGTCTGGATGGATGACTGTTCTCATTCCTTTGTGTTAGAACAATGGCATCAATGGACTGCTTATTTAAAGAGGGGGTGGAAAAACAAGCAAACATAGTCTAAAGCTTATGGGTTACAACACTTGCAGGAGTCCAGTTCCTTGTCCATTAAACATACCACATGGATTACAGTAAAGAAGTAAACAGTGGCTTGAGGAAAATAAGGAAAAAAATTGTTTGAAAGTTTTGTTTTAAGGTTATTGGCGTGACTGGGGGCATTGGGAACTCTGCAGTGATTTCACTGCTTGATTCTTCCTTTTAAGGAAAGATTTTCCAGGACGTGGAATTTAGGAACAGAGTGATCTCCCCACGGGTCAGCTGAGAGCAAAATATCTGACAGCACAGCCACATAGCCTCCCCCAGCACATGCTGACATACTTATAGAGGTTGGCATGCCTAAAGGCTTCTTGTAATTTATTCTGCCTCTCCTACAGTCCCTGAAGCACAAATAGTTGGAAAGCTATGAGGTCTTGCTATGCTCCAGCTCTTTTGCTCTCCCATATTATATTCCCTAGGGTAACCATAGGAGCAAAGAACAACTTCTAGAACTCACAGTAGCATAGGAATTAATTTATATACATCTTATTATTGCAGACCCTTGTCCACCCCCTTTAAGGATGCTGGATCCTAGGCAACAGAATATATTTCTGTGCAATAATGCTGGAAAAGTTCATCAGGTTCAATGAACTAGTTATATAGATTTTCTCTCCCTGACCTAAAAAAATAAAAATAAAAATAAAATTTAAAAAGCAATTCTCTTTTTAGGCTGTAAAAATTTGTTATTATCTATCTGGCAAAATTTAGTATGTTTAATAAAAGCTCCTAATAAAATATTTGCTTTAGCCATGACCCAGTTTTGGAAAAAGTGCAGTTTTAGCTACAGTAAAGGTGCAGTCCTGGAAGAGCACAAATATGCATGGCAATATTTCAAACAGAGGTCAGTTATTAATGAAATGTAAGGACTTGTCTTTAGCCTACAGTTATGACAATATTTAATATTTTTTCCATCTATAAAAAGTGCTTTAAAAGAAGGAAGATTTTTAAAGAGAGTTTTAATTGTGAAAAACCCTAATTTCTGGGTCTTGCTTTTGAAATATAAATAATATCTTCTGTAGTGTTTATGTCCATGTGAAAAGATTAACTTATACCATCACTACCAACACCAAACAGTTGCTCCACAGTATGGTATGACATTGATGTGCTGCAAGTCCATCCCAAAAGGGACACCTTTGGCTCTTCCATAGTGCTTTATCTCGTCTCACACTGCTCAGTACCAGAAGAAGCTGAATGGTACCGAGGAACGGACAGTTCTACAGCTCTTTCTCAGCCATGAATTCTCTGTGCCCTCAGAGTGACTTGTTGTCTCTCAACAGCCACACTGCTGTGACTGGCACCACTGCAACTTTCATCTTAGTCAGGTATCTCTTCATTAGCTGCTCTTCCATTTCCTCTGATGGTTTTCCTGACCAAATATTCCTTTCCTCTCTCCCCTTCTGCTCTCACTATCCTTACTCTGCCCCTCTCTGTTCACGCACCCAATCTTTTCCACTCTGCTGCTACATCAGCTCTTTCACATTTCCCCTTGGCACTCATTACCAATTTCTTGTCTGTCCTCCAGGGTTCCACATTCCAGCTCTTTAGACTTATTTTTGACAGGAATGCCCCAGTCAAGCAGACTAATTTCTCATTGTGCACCTGCTCCTGTTTTCATGCTTACTCAGATTGTCCTGATCTTTCCACCTTATTGTTTCCCATTCCAGCTCATCCCTATGTTATACCCCAATACTCCTTCTCAGTCAGCTCCAGGCTGTAACTCCACCAATTTTTTGTGACAGCTATTTTTCCTCATGCAGACGCTGGAACTGCTCTTCTCTGCTCAGTTTCCTTCCTTATATTATCACACTCCAACTCTTGTCCCTCTTTGCATTCACATCACTGATCCTGATACGTGTGGGGAACCATATTGGTGAGTGTAGAGACACAGAATTCACGCTCCCAAAAATTGCATAGAAAAAACATCTTCCTTCCAGCCCTTCCTCTAAATAGACAGAATAGGGAGGAGCTGGATGTGAACCATCAACAAAGATTTGCTGACTAATATTATTCCTTAGCAAGGTGAACATGAGGACAGTAAAAAGGCTGATACAACAGTGTACTTTCTTGCCAAGTCTCTAATTCCTGTTCCACAGTGTAAGGACACTGGATCTTCTCAAAGGTTAGAGGAGTTTAAATATGGATAAACCCAACTTCCCCCCCACCCCCAAGTTACATTCTTGGAAACAGCTGAATAAACTTGGTTATAATTGCAAAAATCAGCCAGAAGCAGATACCAGCATAGAAAATGTCACCTTGAACAGTCAAATTTAAAAACATTTCAATTAGTAAGTGAAAACATGAGAAATATTCTTATAAGAGGAGGTGTCATCCAAACCTAATTATAGATTATGTTTTTGTTCTTGATGTAATATGATTTAAATTCATTATCCATCTGTAGTGGAGAAAAGATGCATTTTAATTCACATGCCTCATCTAGCATTGCTGAGTTCAAAAAGTGTGATAGATAGCAATAGATTAGAGGTCAGTCTCACCAGGAGGAGGAGTTACTCATTATCAATTTGATGAAAAAAATGCCAGAAAACTGTTGCAAACCTTCAGAGAACTCCCTTTTGTAGGGAAATCTTCAAATGATGTCATTAATTCTCAACATGGACCCTAATTTAATAAATTCTCTTTTATTCCTGAATTTTTTGCATATTGCTAGAGTTGTATGTGATTGCAATTTGACTATCTAAAGAAATAACATAAACAGGTCCTTAAATTGCTCCAGAGTGATGGTAAGCTATATTTTTTAAATTTAAGAATGGTGTTTGCCAGCCTATGTGGTTTAGAAAACTTGGATGCTCAGTGCAAGAATCAAGCCTTTGCTGAGCTATATAAATAGTGTAACATTATTTCTCTTCTTCACACGCACATTCTTTTGAACTGAATAATTTAGTCCAGCTGTTGAAGCCTATTACACTTTCCATTACAAATTATTTTAGAGAGCATAACATTTACGTACTTTTAAAACTGGATGAATGCACTAAAAGAGACACTGCATTTGCATAAGCTCAAACTATTGTTTGGGGGGTTTTTAGCTATTTCAGCTAAGAAGCCTTTGTTCTTTTCTTTTCTTGTCTTCTTAGCCGTTCTCTTAGCCATCCCTCGGTATCAGTTTCTTGATCTGATTCAAAGCATTAACATGAAAACCAGACTGGACTAAAGCAATGCACAGACACCCGTTGGAGATTTTTAAACGTTAGTAATGAATTTGAGCTTCAGAATGTGCTACATATAGTCCTGTGCCACAAATGTCACTTTTATGTCTTTAAAAAAATATCTTTTATACAGGCACAAAATATTATACAGTGAAAACACACACATGAGCACAGACACAAACATCCAGAGTTTAACTGCTTCCTTATGGCTTTTCAGGTCTTAAAGAAAGCTTATTGAAAAGGTGGAGAGGGACCTTTCACATGGGCAGATAGTGATAAGACAAAGGGGAATGTTTTTAAACTAAAAGAAGGGAGATCTAGATTAGAAATTAGGAAGAAATTCTTTACTATGAGGGTGATGAGGCCCTGGCACAGGTTGGCCAGAGAAGCTGTGGATACCCCATCCCTGGAATTGTTCAAGGCCAGGTTGGATGGGGCTTGGAGCAACCTGGTCTGGTGGAAAGTGTCCCTGCCCATGGCAAGGGGGTTAGAACAAGATGATCTTTTGGATCCCTTCCAACCCAAATTTTTCTGTGACCCTATGATTATTCAGAACACTCTACTAGAGTTCATCATGAAAATCTCTAGGACAGACAGGACATAGGAATTGACATAAATTCTGTTGTAGGAACACTTATGTCAGTAGTTCAGTGATGATTTGCCCTAATTAGACATCTGATTCAGTACTCCACAGAAAACAGGAATACCCATCTGGAGAAACAACACAATACACACCCTTGTTTCCCCCCAAAAAGACCTAGAAACGCAACACCCAAAGCAGAACAAAAACAAAACAGCAAACCCTCCCCCCACCTCCGCTTCCCCCAAAAAAACAACCCAATCCGCAAAAATTAACCACAAAAAGCTCTAAAAGTCAACCAACCAACCAACCAACCAACCAACCACCCAGTGGCTGGGAGGTAGTATCAAGACAGTGTCTTAACGCAGGAATTTAACTGTTTTTGCAATGTAATGTGTTTGGACCTGAGCATTCATTACTTAGTGCGAATAAAAACTCAGAACTAGTAGCTGTCCAATAAAGATCTAGACAAAGCTATACAATTAGTCCAACACAGGTTTCTGTCAGCAACATTTGTCAGGCCTCAAATGATACTGGGCAAGTAAGGACTTGAGAAAATAAAGGGGAATGCAGCCAAGCCCTTGTCTATTTAATCGAGCACAAGATGAAGTGAAAGACGCAATATGAGCTGGTTGCTGCTCAATTACTGTTGAAGTTTTGTTAAATGAGTTGACTGCTATCTTATTTACATAAGAAGATCTCCACTCATGCTTCACTGAGCCTCAGCCAGACCTTAATTGAGAATTTATGGTTGAGTTCTCAGTGGAGGTGAAGAACTGGAACTTTAATTCCAAGTGCAGCGGTTGGCCTGAATCCAATCGCATTCATGACACTGATAAGCAGTGTCCATTCATGCAAAATTCCTGTAACAGCCGAAGGCTTGAGCTGAAATTAGACAAGCATTGCCTATAGTTTGAAGTCAGGCTTGAATGCACCTGGATTTCCCTGTATGTATGTATATAGCAAAATTACATTTTCCCTGGCTTTTCTCTGGCTCGTATGTGGATGCTTGTACTGAGAATTTTTTCAAATTAAGTCAATAATTTTTTGGAAAATTGTCAAGTTTGCAACACTTGACAAAGAAAGAGGAGGTGGTTTGCTACTGTCTAAAGTGCCACACATTCCCCTTATCTGTTCTGCATTTCATATATATGGAGAGTTTTTTTCAGGGAGTGGTAGAAGGACTGTTTATCTCACAGTGGAGTTTCATATGCTTGGGAGGTTCTGTAACCTTGTTGATAGCTGAAGTATGGGTTGTTTGGGTTCAGTTCTCTGCTGTGACAGTCTTTCCTGAGTTGTCTTTCGTAAACTACTCAAGACCACCACCCCACTTCCCTCTCCAACGTCAGTAACTTTGAGGATGTGTATCAAAATGGAAGCAATTTTTTAGGTTTTAAATATATGTAAAAATTTTTTCCACAAACAACTCACTGGAGTAATTCAATTTAAGTTCAGTCTTTGGCATCCAACCATCTACCAGAGGGCCAAGTGGTTATGGGCCCAGCAGTTGTTATGTTTGAGGTGGATTTTTGCCTCAGTTTCTAGAAGATGAATTGTGCTTTCTGGGCTCCACTGGTGAGGGGCTGGTTTCAGTTGCCTGAACACAGGCTGGGAAGTTGACGCCTCTTCTGCTGTATGACTTTCTCCATAACAAGTTTTCAGTGGTTAAGACTTGCAGAACAGCAAACACATACATGATACCTGATCCCAAGCAAAGCTCGAAATAGGGCCATGATATAGAAGAAACCCTTGGAAGCTCTGGTTGACACGGCTTTACTCTCTGACAGGGTATACCCAAAACTCACTAGAAAGCTAAGATGAAAAACACATCTGCAAATATGGCACAGAGGCCCACTTTGGAAATCACTGAGTTAATGAGATCAAACAGCAGAGCAGTGAATATAACAGAGAAACACAGATTCATTCTAGTTACAGTTAAGCTATTGAATCTTCTAAATATTCCACTTCCTTTCCCTCAGAGATACCATTTTCTTAGCAAGCCTACCATACATAATTATAGATTTTAGTGTTCTTTACCAGCTGAGAATAATACTGAATCTAAAAACTTTTCCTAGTAAGCCTGGTGGGTTGTTCACTAGAATTTTATTCTTAGATCAGCAGCTTGTTATGGCCCTAAGATAAGCACATCTTCCTCCATCTACTCCCCAAATCACCTCACCCCATGCAGCAGTCTGTGTTCCTTTACTGGGAACACTGTGTCCATTACTGGGGCAATCTGTTCAGAGCATACTGGCAGGCATGTTACAGCCCTCAGAGGCTCAAGTACCACAGGGAAGCTCCAGGCACCTGCAGAGCACAGGTGTTCTCTAAGATGGCTCTTTGCTTGTAATAATTGAAGGAAGCAGAGGGAAGAAGAACCAGTGGAAGAAAGCTGCCTTTTGGGATTTCAGAAGGTTGGGATTACCTTCCACTGTCAGTGACTGGAATAATGTCACATGTAGAGAGACAATTAAGTATTGGCTTTTTAGAGCAATTTAATTAGGATTTTCTATTTGCCTGGGGTTGATTATGTGCTATATGATGGGCAGGGAAGAAATACAGAAGCAAACAAAGAAATACTTCCCACCCTCCAGCAAATTTCTATGGAAGAAGCACACAGGTTGGACCTTAATGATTTCTCTATCCCTGGGGATATATTACATTATCCCTGAGGATACCTCAGTCCTGGAATGCTTCACTTGGATATCCACAGTACTCACTGGAGCAGTTCTCTTGCGTGAGGAATCTGCCATCCCCAAAAGGCTGTACTCCACCTTGGCACTGCAAGTTCCAGGTCAGGAAATCTTCCATATTAATCGGAAAAACCCTCATGTAGTGGGAAATACCTGGGGTTGTGCCTTAATTTTTTGCTCACATACCCATTCTGAGCCTTCCATGCCTGGCTATCAGTTGTTTCCAGAGATTAATTAGTGCTGAAAGAATCCCTACACTCATGACAAGATTTCCATACCGTATGTTTTGGTTCTGGCTACTGAGAGCAGGAATGTCAGAGCTGGGTTTCGGCACTCTGAGCACCTGGCACAGCTCATGTCACCCACGTTGGCAGTGCTGTGAATCTCACAGCACCCATGCATTAAGAATAGGGAACAGAAATCCAAGTACTATCAAAGCCTCTATGGTGACCTCCACTGAATTCACTGATACCTTGGCTTGATCCAGAAACAGCACTTCTCTTTTTGTGGAGCACTGCATTCGCAAAATAATTATTTGCTCAGGTTTTTGTAATCAGTTCAAGCCTTGGCACCCCCAGCATAGGATTTACTTCCAGCAGCTGAATCTTATACACAGTTTTCAGATCCAGTTGGTCTAGGTCTAAATGCAGCTGCTCCCTTCACCAGCCCAAAGAATTATGCCTAAACATTGAGGGCATACCAAACTGAAACCTCTTGGACAGCTGCTGTGTGCTAGGGCACAAGGATCTCCTCCAGAGCCCTGTTCCTTCTGAGCTTCATCAACATCTACTGATGGAAGCACAAATTTCACATTTCAGTTACAAGATTAAAAAAGGCAAGCTGCCCCTGGGAGTTGTTTTGCAGGATGCAGTATGTGAGGAGAAGAACAAACACACCAAAAATTCCCTGCCCTGTGCCTTTCAGTTCTGAGATTTGTACTCCAGTAAGATTTAGTCCTGCAATATCACCTTGGCATTCACACAGATATAACCTATGAATCTTACATCATATGGCTAATACCCTCAGCTTTGATCTTCAAGGGGTGAAAAATGCTAATACATTATACTACATTATTTAGGGACTTCCTAGAGTTCAATATATTAATGCAGTCCTCTCTATTCAGCAGTGAATAGATTTCCTCTTTAGGAAGGTTATATTCATCTGTGCGGGAGAGAATGTGAGAAATAATCCCCATCCTGTCAGGCAATTAAAGCAGTATTATTCCTTGCAATTTTAGGTTTTAATTTACTGTATGAATACCTACACTATTAAGTCAAATATTTTTATGGAAAAAATCAGTGAAGCTCCACGCAATAATGTTAAAGCCTTACACCTCCTACATATTCTTCATTATGAGAATATTATGGTCTGGCACAAAACCAGTATACTTCAATATTTAAACTGAAATTTAGGAAATGAGCTGTATTGTTCTTATACTTAGAGACAAATTAATTACTTAAAGAGGGTTCTTTTATTAACAAAATTTATAAAAGGTACAGTTAAGGTTAAAATACGGGTTTTTTTCTGAGTTTCCCTGCTTTTTCTGCTTTTATTTCCAATCAGTCATTTGTAACATTTTGAAAATTAAACTGTGAACTGGAATTTTCCAGTCCTATTTACAGCTCAGCAGCAATTCTTGGGAGGTGTGATGATCTGAGTAAAATGGGTTTAGATTCTTCAGACTTCAGACCAAAAACCAAGCTACATGCTTCAGCCCATCTTCTGATCAGAAATCTTTCGTGGCAATAGTTTGGAAACAGATGACTATGTTTTGTTCTAATGTGGCTTATGATTTCTTGAGTAGATTCCTTTAATGACTTCATGACTTTATGGTTATAAGCATGAAAACATTGTTTCATAGACGCACAGTATAATTTTCTACATGGATTAATTTAAAAATTGATTTTAAGCTCTGTTTCAACAATGTGCAGAAGTAAATTCAAGTGGTATTTTCTCATTACATGGTCATACATCAAAAATACACATTTCAGAGAGAATACACCAGTTCTGAAAAATTTTGCTCTGTCAGAGAGGGTGGTGAGAGTTTCCAGTTTAGGGGAGAGAAAAAGGCCGTAGTTAGCCTCATTAAGTAAAATCTTTGCCCAGTGTCTATGTCTGAATGTGCAAGCCTCATCCTTCTCTAGCCAGTAAGAGAAACTCTGCTGCTAAGGCATGAATCATATAAACAAAAAAGAGATGACTAAAACCACCAATTTCTCATCATCACTTTAAAAAGAGGGTCAAATTAATATGCAGGTGTATAAATTGTATGTGTGTGTGTTGGGTCCGATACGCCTTCCAAAGATATTTTCGTTGTCTGAAAATTTATTTGAAAAACAGAGCAGCAAGTGTTCAAGTCCCTGTTTCAATAAACATTTTATGTGCAAAGAGGATCAGACTGACTAACCACAAAACAGCTGGATATGAATAACGCTTATGTGGGCTAGGGAAGGATCAGGTTCAAAGAGAACATGCAGACAGATCAGTCTTCAGTCCTTTGAAGGATGATGAACTCCTCTTCTTCCCTTGGCCACAAAACACTTTGGGTTTGCCTGAGAAGTGGTGGAAATCCTCCTCGATCTTTGAAAAAGGGAAGAAAAATGGAATTAATATAAATAAACTCAGGTGAGGAGATATGAACAAGATTTCTCCTAGTGATGTACTGAAAGACATTGGAAAATGATGCAGAGATTTTTTTTTCAAATGCTGGCTTCTCTTTGTGACATTTATGATGAAATTCTGCATTACAGTGTAGTTTCCTGCTGTGCTTACCTATTTTGAAAATGTGGCTACTTCCCTATTAGGGTAAATTGTGAATTTACTGAAAATATTGTACCTACTTTCACAGGAAGACCTACAAAATTGATATACCTGTCATTTTAACTTTGACAGCAGGGTAGATACTAGAACAGATTGTTAAACAATCAGTAGATAAGAACCAAGAGCAAAATGTAATACTTGAAAATGTCCAGTGTGCATCTGTCAGATGAAAATCATTTCAAACCTATCGAATTTCCTTCTCTGATGAATGATCTTGCTAAGGATATGGAAGAGAAGCTGAAAATGTGAAGTATTCTGACTTTATTAAGCTTTTAAACATTCTATACCAGCAAAGTTGGAAATTATATCCACTGTGTGTCAATGTTCAATTGACTAAAAAATGGCACTTAGGGAATGATTTCATTACTTTCTCTATCAAAAAAAGAGGATAGGTTTTGCAGGGCACCCCCAAGATCTGCCTTGGTCCTAGTCCTGGTTAATCTTTATATTTTGTGGCATGGATGAAGGAGCTGAGAATACGTACAGAAGTTCTTGGGTGAGGAGGGTTGTGTGTACTTTGGAGGAACGGATCAGAATTCAAAACCATGCTGTTAACTGCAGTAAGTGTTTGAACCATGAGGATGAAATTCAATAACGACAAGTGCCGTGAATAGTAATGCCTGTGGAGGGAACCTCAAGTGCACAGATACAAGTGGGAGAACAAATGGAGGAACAGCAGTATGGGAGGAGAGGTCCAAGGCCATCATGGCTCACAAACTGCGTCTGAGTCGACAAGATAATGTGGTTGCACAAAAGGCAAATCTCATTCTGGGCTGTATTAACAGCATGACAACGGAAGTAATTATTTCGCTGTACTAAGCAGTGATGAGACCTCAGCTGGTGCACCATTCCCCTGTCTGAAAACAAAATAGGTGTAAATAAACCGGACAATCTCCAAAGGAGAGAAAAAAGAAAAAGAAAGCACAGCTTATGTCAAAAGGCTAGGAGAATTCTACTTACTCAGTAAAAACAAGATCAGGTGGAAACATAAGGATGTATGAAATGGAATTAATTAGTTTTAAGATAGTGATGGCCATTTTCTTCCTTTGCATCCTATGTATGTCTTGCAAGAAATGCTAACTTAATCCAAACCAAAATATTTGAGGCAGAAATTTCAATACAGAGTTGTAAGATAGAGATTGGGAAAATTTTCTAATTATCAGGTTAGCAAGACCCTTGAACAGATGTTTGGTTAAACTACTGGATCTCCTGTGCTGGAAGTTTGTAATAAATATTGGAGAACATCTTCAAAATATTGCATGGATTTATATTTTTCTTCTTCATAGAGAAAGGATAAACAACTGATCACTCAACATTCTGTAATTCTTATGTATCTATAAAAATATTGCTTAAACAAAAATTATTGTAATAGGATATTTAATAAGTCTGTATGCTTCAGTGTTGCACCTGAAAAAGAGCATGGAGAATTTTTCATAGCAAAAAGAGGGTTCATGAAAATTATGTTAAATTTGCACTTTGGGATGTCAGAGTAGGATTATGTTTTATTAGAAAATGTCAGTAAAAACAAACAAGCACACAAAACCTCCAAAGAATGAATTGTCTTTTTAAGTAGAAATGTCACATTCCCAAAACAATTTTTTTTTTTAACAAAAGTAAAGGCTTTTGTAGTAACAGAATCTTTCCTGAAACATTCAGTGGGGCTTAAAATGTATTTTTTAAGAGTTTTATCTGAGAAAGTTTTGAACATTTCTGTTTAGTAGTTGTGAAGGCATTGGTATTTGCAGCTATGATCCTGTGGGGCAACAATTTTGCCCTGTTTCCAACCTTGCTGCCTTTGAATTAACAGAGCTTTTTGTTCTCTCCACATTCTCTTTTTCTCAGGGTTTTTCTTTCTTTTGCCTCACACTACCCCAAACAATTTTCCTGCTAAATGGCAAAGGGAAATCAAAGAAAATAAGTTCAGACAAGAAGATAACAAGAAATTATGGAACACTTCCACGATGGTCTCTTTGTTAAAGCACTTGGAAATTTGTCCTTCACTTCCCAGAACATCCCATCGCTCTCGGCAGAAGTGATGGTGCTGGGGCAGGAACACTTTGTGGTGTGAAGTGTCACCTTCTGTCCTCCTGGCCTCTGCTGAGGACGCTGGCTCGAGGGGGGCCTGTGAGCCGAAAGGGTAGGGCTCGGGCGTCGCGTGGGTGGCTCACGCGAGAGGCGAGGCAGCTCCGGGCGAGCACACGGGTAGGGTGCGATGGAATGGCGAGTGAAGAGAGTAAAGGGAGGCGAGAGGGGGTCTCCTCCAAGTCTCCTTTATTAAGGGCAGAAGAACAAGGGTCCAGGCAGGAGAAGGGCGGAGGGAGAACTCCGGGGAGAACAAGGTGTGCTAGGGGTTTTAAGGGACACAGAACTTGGGTGGGGATTAGGGGAACAGCCAATGGGGGCGCAACTGAGGGGAGGGTCTGGGGATCCAGGGTGCAATCGAAATAACTGGGGAGAGGGTACGACAATACAGACAACCAATAGAACCAATGAGGCATCGAAGTGAACAGAACATTCTGGAGGGAGGGCGGGGCCTCAAACCTCAGTTCTGCCCATAGAGTCCCCGCCAAAGGAGGAGCTCTCATCGCTGGGGGCGGAGTCCTCTTGATTGATGACTTGGAAAACCGAGGTTGGACCTCCCACAGTGAAGTACCCAGAGTAATTCAGAAACGACAGAATAGTTGAGGGTGGCAAAAAAAAACCTGTCAGAGAAAGGATCAGAAATGTTGTACCTTGAGTCAAAGTAATGAAGCCAGATGCCAAGAGTTAAAGTCTTACTTGTAGTGTTAGGATAATTAGCCAGCTCTTACATCTTTTGCAATCTCACTGCTGTCTCTATAATCTCAAATGAATCGGTTCCCTCATCCACAGTAAATTATTTGCAATAGAGATAATTTTTTCAATATTTTATCACAGTCCCTGCTACACTGGCTCCAGGCTCATTAAGAGATCTTTTGGTGCTACTGTAATATGAATAAATATCTTTGAATATATGAATATTTTTTAATGTTCATATAAATATATGAATAAAGCTTTATCCCATCAGAGTTACACTGGCTTGAAGTGGAGCAACACATGAGTAACTCAATCAGAGACTTATTGCTGTCTCGTCTTAACAGCCTCTACTTTGTGCTAGCCCTGTGACAGGCAGCATCATTGTTCCCATTTTTCTCTTGTTACATTTGAAAAATGAAGGGGGATCTCTTTTACAGTTTTCAGGGGTGTAGTGGGCTTCTGAACCCCAATTCTCTCAGCTTCAAAGCCCTAATGGCAGACCTGGGCTTACTCCTGATGTTTTTTGCCAGAGGGTCCCAGTGAGGCCGTGCTCCCTGGCCACAGGGTAGAGCACATTTTGCACAGCTTGTCCTGTTTGGACAGGCTCAGGAGCTGCCGTACGAGCTCCTGTTTGAGATGCTCGAAGGCTTCTTGTTGCTCAAGGGCCCACTCAAAATAGCTCTTCTTTTGGGTCAGAAACCGACTATAACCTGGAATATGTATTCTCCAGAATCCCACAAGGCCTAGGAAAGCTTGTGTTTTCTCAGCTGATGGAGACATGGCTACTACCCTGTTTATCACATCCATATGCATGTGGTATCGGAAGGGAATTTATTAAGATACTCAAATAAAACATAGTCCAGAAGGTGCACTCTTGAACAAAGGGAGCTGTTTTCTAAAATGGGCTGGGCTTGAATGCTGTGCTGAGCTTCTGGAGGCAGATTTTAGCAATAACTCCCGTTTTTCAGCCAAAAGGTCTTGTTTGTGTTTAATTATCCCTCAGCAGATTAAGGTTCTATGATTTTTGCGAAGGTGATTTACCATTTGTTTTCATGGCAATGCCGATCTGCACATCTTTTATGTTTCTACCATGTTTGTATTTCTGCATATTTAATATATGTGAAAATATTCATTATACTGGTTGAGTGATCAGGAATTTTAGAGCATAGACCTTTTCCATGAAAAATCATTCCTGAACTCTATTCATTTTGAGAGTAAACAATTCAGGTTTTAAGTCATGGCCATTACTAGCTGAGAGATTTTTGTTATTACTAATTTCAATGCATTCATGAAAACTGCAGCTACTCAAAAATATGGCAAAAAATGATTCAAAATGTAAATCTACTGAAAAACAAAGTTTTATCTAGCTGCAAAAGAACCATTTGGTGGCATTCATTCTGTTTAAAGAGCAGCTATTAAGATTTTAATGGTTTTATGCTTTAAAGAGTGGTAAAAATCCTACTAAATAGTTCTTCTGAACCGGTTTTAAAATCAGCTAATCATGTATGATTAAGATGATAACATTTATCACCATTGTAGCTAGTGACAGTAGCTTTTACTGTGTTCTGCATTTCTAATGTCTATCAAATCCTTAGAAAATATGATGAGATAAACAATGTATCATTACACATATTAGAACTCCTGAAAGGTGCTCAACAATGCCATATGCCTCACATCTCTAACATGTCACTTATTCTCATGATTCATGTTTGATATTTTATGAAAGCCTGAGCTTTTTGAGACTTTAATTCTAAGACACTGTCTTTTTTATGTCAGAAATCAAACAAGTAGAAGAATAAAGAAAACCTTAGAAACATGAACTTCACTATATAAAAGCAAAAGTATTAAATCTTTTTTTTAGGAACGAATAATTATAGAATATATAATTTTCATACAAATTAATGTTTTTGTGGCTATAAGAGAGGTATTTATAGACCTGATTTTTGCAATAACGTGAAAAAAACCAACAAAAATGCTACTTATTTATTCATGTCTAGCATCCCATGTAGTTTTCAGTCCAGCACAAGTTAGCCAATGTGTGTGTGAAGACACACTGTCCTGCTAAGCATATCTCTTTCATCTATTCAATTTTGGACAGGTCTTGAGTAAATGCTGCATTGCAGTACACTACCAGGGCTCCAGATCTATAGAATGAAAGGACTACTTTTAGTATTTCAGTCTGTGCTGCTAATTTGGGAACTGGAAAAGATGTTAAAATACTTTAAAGACAGAGAACAATGTTTGAGGTGATTGATTTTTTTACTTATATTAAAAACCAAAACCGGCTTCTAACAACTGCATCAAAGCTGCTAACAGCTACGGCTAATTTTCTGTCCCAAATCCATCAGGCTTTTCCTCCAGAGTTTAATTGCAGCTCTCCACTTGCCTAGAGAAACCTCAGTTTGTGTCTCATGGCACTGAGCAGAGTCTTTCCGTCTTTATGATTGATAAGAAAGGTCTAAACAATGGACATCTATTGTCATATATTTTTACACAAAACACTGAAATTAATTCTTGCAGAGATGGGTTGGGTTGGTACAAGCATATTCCCTATATTCTGTGGCAGAATAGATAACTCCATGTCAGTTTTAATCCAATTACCTCTTTAGACAGTAAGTGTGAGAACCACAGCAACAGACACTGGTGCAGGCACTAAGAATGCTGTCCAAGGAGTATTGAACATGCTCATGAGGTCATTCTGTATATACCTGCATATTGTCACAGCCAGTTTGACAAAGGCATGCATTTGGGGGTTTTTACTGTGTGTCGGTCCTATGCCATCCTTAGATCCTACCCAAGGATTCAGAGGAAAGTAATCAAGTTGAAGGTTTTTCTCAGCTAAGACTGACCAATCTTGTGGAGCCTTTTATTCAAGGGTGAGCAAAATTGCCATCATCAGCCAAGAAATCAACAAGCAATCTTTGCAAATGGTGTGGCTGTGCTAAACAAATTTCCATGGTCCAGACACTGCTGCCCTGCTGCCCTCCTCATTGCACACTGTGGAGGGTGGTGTATGGACACTCGAGCCAGAGAAGAACATGTCATAAGCAGGAAGGGCATAGCCAGATATTCACAGAACTATGACCTTGCTAACGAGCTCTGATGAGTGTCAGAGGCCTAGACTCAGGGTCATATTTGCCTGACGTACTGCATTCAAATCTGAGTTGGCTTCTTATTTAGAGTCACTGGCTGAGGCTGATGCCAGGTTTGGGGCTCTGCTGCTTGAATTCATGATTTCTAAGCACGCTCCATCAAGCTTTGAGTTTTGTATCTTCTGCGTGTCTGAGAGGGGAATATCAAGAGTCTCCCTATTATGAACTGGAATCAAGGCCTAGTTTCCAGTGCAGTTAGATACTGATACATAGGACTGCAGTTCTCTGGCAAAGAAAAAAAAAAAGCAGTCAACAAGTAACCAATGCTCTTTTAAAATGACAGATTAGGCAAAAACCAGTTTTCAAATCACAGTGTTTTTGAAATAAAACTGCAGTATTTTGGAACAGAGCAGAAAGTGGGAAATCTCTTCCTTAGGGCCTGTTCTAGTCTAATAGTTCACGCCAGCTTATTTGGACACATCACCAGCATGTCCACTCTGTAATGGATGAGGTTTTACTACATTCAGTACTAATTTTAAAGTTGTCCAAAGTACCATAAAGATGACTCTCAAAACACAAATATACTTCAGGAGCTGCTCTGAATGCCACTGGCATAGCTACTGTACTCAAAACTGGTCAGCAAACAGCAGCTAAGAGGTGGTTGTAAAAAGCAGAATAAGAACTCAGGCTGTTAAGTTGCATCCTCCTGCCATGACAAGCTGTTCTTTTTCATTTAGAGCCAAATCAGACATGTTACATGATCTACAGTCAAAGAAACATAGAAACCCAAACCAGTGGTATTATTGCTATGTCCTTTGTGGTCTCTCTGAGATCTGACTTCACCAGGTCTTGTCTTCTGCATGACTGGTATTCAAAACAAAACATCGCAGAGCAGCTGGGCAAAGCACTGCTGGTGTCAATGAGCAGTGAGTCACATGCCAAGGGACAGCATGCTTCCTTGGGAGAAAGACGTGATGCTCAACAGGAATGTCAGATTAAAGTCAAGCATCCTGCCTTTCAGGGCTACCAGACAAGCAAAATATTCACCTTTGTGCATTACAATAGATATCAGTCAGGGTGTGAAAGGGAGGGTGGGAGTTTCTGTGGATTTCGTCTTTGACAGAGCTGGGTTTGTTTTATATATGAGTAGGAAAAGCTTCTGGAAAAATCTGTCTTGATTTGGCCCCTTTCCTCTCCTATTCTTTCCCTTGCAGTTTGGTACAATAGGCCAGTTAGAGTGGGAATAGAGGGAGGCTAAATGATTGCAAAATTGGAGTTGTTTTGGGGAGAGGGGAAATGAGTAGGCAGGCCTGGCTGCTTTTGGTTGAGGATAGACATTCTGGAGAATCCAAAAGGTGACTGGAGAGGAGGACTGGAGCACAGTTGGGGCTAGGACAGCTAATGGTACAAGCACAAACTAGGAAAAAGAGGGGTGACCAAATCTAGAATGTTTGACACTATTTAAAGTCTTTCTTTCTGTCTTGCCCAGATGTGGTATACACATGAATCCAGGTTTTCTCAAAGAATTGGACTTAGTTGATGTTGCTTTGCTGGTGTGTCTGTCCCTACTGACATTTTTTGAATTGGTTAATTTCCTCTTCAGTTGAGGGGGTGAAAGACATCACAAAGTTAACCATTATGATGGTATTTGAGAGGTGATGGTCAGGAGTGACAGAAAGCTTTTGTAGTGTCGTGGAGCCTCCAGACTGCCTTCAAATATTAGACCTCAGAGAAACTGCTCTGGATGCAGTTCATTGAGCAAAGCTTGAATCAACACTTGTAATCAGCCTTATCCAGCTTACTCAGTTCTGCTGCTCTTGCTGTTTCCTAGTGGGACAGATCTCCCATTCATTTGTGTTATCAGGATTTGTTTTTCCTCCTGTTACCTTCCCATTCTTTCCCTCCATAGAGGTCTCTTTTGTTTGACAAGTGATTCTAATTAATCATTTTGTTCTGCTTTTGGATTGTGCAGCTCTGATTTATTTGGGGGACTGGCTATAGGGTTGAGCTGAAGTGATAGTGAGCTGTGAACACAGGCTCTATTGTCTGTAACAGCACAAAATGCTTGTGTAGAGTGGTTTGAAAATTTAAGTATTTATTCCTTCTGTAATATGCTGTGCTTGCTTAAAGCTTTCAAAGCAATGTTCCCGTTATGTGCAATGAGAGGTTACCCGAAAGTTAAAAAGATGATTACTCAGGCATTGGAGCATTATAAGTCAGAGGCTAGTCTACCATTATTTCAGTCTTATTGAAGATTGGCATTATTATTATTTTTATTCATATTTATAAGATAAACTTAAGAATTTTATTGTATTCAGGGACTGAATATGATTTTGTGGCCGTAATACTGGGTCCTCTGACTCCCTAGAAATTTCGTGCTGTTTCAGTCCAGCAAAATTTGTTATCTGTTTCATTAGATCTGCCGGGATAACATAATAACCTGTGAACTCGTGTAAGTCGTCTAACTCATCTACTGGTAAAAGTGAACTTTTAATATAAGAGGTATGAGTCCTCGTAGCAGTACAAGCTATCAGTATGTCTTTTATGCCTTGGATCAAGTCTGCTTATCTAATTCTGTCTTTGTACCAAAGTGTGCATCATATATATACAACTACCTAAATATACATGTAGAGAAATAAGTATGAAATAATTACAGGTAAAAGATGGTTTCTCAAAAGGGACATGAGCTTGAATGTGGCACTGTATAGCTGTGTGGCTGCTGCTGTGAAACTGGTAATGGGTAAATCCTCTCTCCCCACATTCCACTGCTCCCAGCTGTATCAGTGAGGATAAAAGGGAAGGTTTTCCTTGGTAAACATCCATCTCTTCAAGCTCTGACTTCTCTAGGGTAGGAGCCTTCTTAAATTTTTGAATGTAGAAATGTCTGTGTATGTGCAATTTATTCTGGCGCATAACTGAAACTTCCAGGGATTAGCAGAGTACAAATACTAATGAATAATGAACCATGAAAAGTAAACAAGATAGCTTCAGACATCGATAAATCATAGAACATGCTGAGTTGGAAGGGAGCCATCAAGATCATTGAGTTCAACTCCTGGCCCTGCATGAGACACCCCAGGAATCCCACCCTGTGCCTGATTGTTGTCCAACCCTGANTAAAATCATAGAACATGCTGAGTTGGAAGGGACCCATCAAGATCATTGAGTTCAACTCCTGGCCCTGCATGAGACACCCCAGGAATCCCACCCTGTGCCTGATTGTTGTCCAACCCTGAGTGTTGTCCAAATGCTTGGTGAACTCTGTCAGGCTCAATGCTGTGAGCACTTCCCTGGGGAGTCTCCAGTGCCCAACCATCCTCTGGGTGAAGAACCTTTTCCAAACTAATTCTCCCTTGACTCAGTTTCATGCTGTTTCCTCCAGTCCTGTCACTGGTTACGAGAGAGAAGAGATCAAAACTTGCCCCTTCGCTTCCCCTCATGAGGACATGGAAGACCGCAGTGATCCGAGTCATCTCTCTGCATTCCCCTGACAGAGCTTTGCACACCTATGGCAGTATGTAAAATCTCCTTTATTCTTCAGGGCCCATGCAGAATTTGGCTTTAGTTGCTGTCATGAAGTTAAACTTTATATGTTTTGAAAGAAAACAAAAATTATCAACTGACGTATTTTTCTCTTGGCTAAATGTTCACTCAGGTGAGCAGCTGAGGTAAAGGTAAAGGTGTCAGGCTGACTCTGAAACTAAGGGAATTATGACGTGTCTGAGAGGCTGATATAAACATAAAAACTTCTGGGATTTTATTATCTTGTCAATTTAAGATACTTTTCTGACAGAAGGTCAGCAGACTGAGAGTTTGTTTGGAGGCCATGCTGCAGAATTGATGAAAAGTAAAAAGCATCTCTGTCTCTGAAGTCTCACTATTATATGTTTTTTGAAATTATAATGCAGCCTGCAAAGAAAGAGCTTAAAAAAAAAAATCGAGATAGATAGATAGCAAGGAACCAGAAATACAAATCCTTGTATCTTTCTTTAAAGCCATTAAGCATAAAATCACAAAATGAGAGACATTATCTGAATATCTAAAACATCACCTATTTGCTGAAAAAATAATCTGCTGAACACTTTCCGTGTAAGCAGACTTGGAAATATCTGGAGTGATTTTGTTGGCTTCAAGTTTATTACAGAGTTTTCCTGCTGGATCAAGAATAAAGGAAAAAGGAAATTACAGATTTACTATTGCACCATGTTACTATAATTATCATTATTCCAATAAATACATAAAATTTTTGTACTTGACAACAAGGAAAGATTAACAACAAAAAGCAATGGTGTACAGGGAATTATAAGATAATGTAGGTTAGAAGAAACCTCTAGAGGACATCTGGTCCAATCTTTAGCTCAAAACAAGATAAATTTTGATCACATTAGAACTGAAACGTAAGTGGAACGTGTTCCACATTGCAAAGCATGTCTGTAGTGATGGTACAGGAAAAGATGGGGTCAGGATGATGATTCCATTGCTGTGTGTGGCACTCAAGTCCCTTTGTATGTGTGGTCTTGAAGACATCCTGCGTGACTGGCCCCCATGCTTTTAGGCAAATTGAACCCTTGTCAGATGTAAGAACTAGAATTGATTAGGTATTGTCCAATGAAACATTTTTGGTCTTTAAATTCCTTTTTTAAGCCGTTTCAGGACCAGGATAGAATTTCTAGTGGATGGCTGATTGAATCATCTAGTCCGCTTCAATAGCCCTAGGAGAGAAGGGGGACAAAGAACAATTGTCACTCCCTCTGTCACTTAAGTAATAGAAATAAGTGGAAACAGCAAATGCTCAAGGAACAAAATCTGCTGAGTAATGATATTCTGACCTCTTGTAACTTAAATGAAATTTTGTCATTGAATTCTCTAGGACTTTGCTTCTCCCTTCATTTCATTTGAAAAAATACTCATTTCATCCTTAATAAATCTTTAAATTAAATAGTGAATTTGGCAAGAATGTATAAGGTGCAAAATATAGACTCATCTGTTCTTATTGATGTTACTTGCTTGCCCAAGCAACAGAGCTATTTTAAAACTACATTTTTCCATCTGTGAAGAGATTATTAGGGATCTCTAAAAATACGCAAGGACTGTCATATTTGCTGGTTCAGTGGTGTTCAGTCCTTGTTCCACTGAATGTTTGGCCAGCATTCATCTGAAGATAATTTTATTGGTGTCTTATATTTAATGTGCATATAAGATTAAACTTTCCAGGCTATATAAAAGATCTGAGTATCTTAATCTTGCTGAAATATGTATGAAACATTCCTCCAAACTAATTTGGGTGATTTTTATGGGTGAATTTATGTTTTTACAAAATACCTTTAATTATGACTGGGGTGGAATGAGACGATATGGCTTGTAATGTCAGTCTCTATTATCCTAGAGAGGACACTGGGAGCCTGTTCAGTCTCTTCCTGAGTATTCAAGCACCCTCTCTGCCCAATGCCCTCTGCAAAGTTCGTGCTTTGTTTTTGCTTGGTGTTCCTGGGATTTTTTGTTTTTTTTTTTTTTCCCCAGTCAGAGGGATACACACCTCTCAAGTCAAAGAGCTCTGAATTACTCTTTGGGAATGTGCCCCTCTCTTCTCTCTTTGGACAATGGCACTAATTTAGAATGACTGCACTCTTAATTCAGGAACGACCCTTAGCTGTGCAGAGGAAAGTGAGCCTTTGAGACTACCCAGTGAATGGCTCCAGAAGATGATGTTGTTTTTTTTTTCCTTTACAGAGGTGGAAAAATAGTGAAGACAGTTCTGCATAAGAGGAATTTAAAATCTCTGCAATTAATGAAAAAATGGCTTTATTTTTGAAAGGTCGAGCAACTGAAGTGTTCTTGTGGAAGAGTCATTATGCCGCTTTCTATAGTGCTGAGAGAATAAAAGACTTTGACAGGGAAAACAGTGTATAGACTTTTGATAAACACTGTCATACAGTTTAAATCCAAACAGTGCAAACTACTAAAGGTAAAGAAATACACTGGTTTCAAAAAAAAAACCAACCCCCAACCTTAAAGTACTCCATAAAGATTTTTTTTAAATACTGCCCTAAGATGTATTCAAATAAAATATAGAACTGAAGTTTTGCAAAAAGAAAACGTCAGGAAGACCAGCTCATATGGAATAAACCATTTAATTACTGCAGATGAGGGCTTGGGGTTGCTGCTCCGTGGTTTGACATCCCAGCATAAACCTCTTTCCATGAAGAAAAGAAAACCAATGAAACAAAAATGAGACCTCTAAATAGTGGCTGCTCGTTGTCAGAACATGAGAAGGGGCAGACAGAAGGAAAGGGAGAAGGGTCAAAGGGGTAGGTACATTATTGGCCAGTTTGATTTACAATAAGCAGCTGAGAGTAATTCGTACAGAATTTAAGGGTGGGAATCCAGGCTCTGCAAATGAGCTCAGATGAAGACCTGATGACACATATGGGCCAGTAAGAAAGAAAAGGGATACATGATTTCAGTAAGAAGTAAACAACTAAGATTGATCTTTCTATAGCAAGATCTGAGACTTTATACAATTTTTGGATCAATTCAAATTTGTTCCACAGAGAAGTGAAATAGTTTTAGAAATGGGGTTTCCTTGCTGCATATTTAGATGTTCAGAGTGATTTTCTTGTTCCCTGAGTTCTCTGAGGTTTTTGTTTTCTGTCTTGCTTCTGACATATAAATGCTCCAAAGCAGATGATCCAGAGCTCAGCTCTGCCATTTACAATCAGTCCTCAGGGAGAATCCCTTTGGCTCACACCCTTCAGCAGCCACTGAAGCACTGGCAACCCAACCAGTGCTTTAGGCAGTAGATCCTCAAATTTCCAGGCAAAAGGGGGCATTTGATTTTTTCCTTCTTGTCTGCTGCATCAGTTCACTGCAGTTGATGTCTGCCTTTAACATTGTCTGAAATAAAAATAACTAAATAGCTTCTAGTGTAAGGTAGAAAATACCTACATTACTTAAAAGGTAATATGGCAGATTTCAAATGACCAAACCATATGGCACCTTGGCATAAGGGTGAGCTAAATTTCCCGTTCAGTGCAGCTGATTTGTACCATTGCTGTTGGAAGCAGTTTTCCCTTTCCCCTGGGTCTCAGCCAACCACTTAGTCACACACTTTCCTAAAGTCAGGACGTGTTTGGTTAGTCAAACTGGGGTGTTGGAAGTGTGGCTGGAAACAAATCCATTTTTGTGGATTTATGTGTGTTTTTTTAATCAGATGGCCTTGTGGGAAGCTCTGGGAACATACATCTGAGACCGAGAGGAGAGGAAGACCTGCCCCTTTTTCCATGGTATGGAGCCCATCCATGCACTGGGTATGGACTAGTATGGTGTAAACCAGTGAAACTGCATCCCAAAGTGAAAAGATTAGCTAGCTACCTAATGGGAACTTTATATTTAAAGAAGTCAGGTTCTTAAACTCTAATGAACTCCCATGGATTTTGATGAGAATTTAACCAAACTATGCATCTTGAATCTCTTGCTCTAAGTTATTATATCATTTTTCTTTCCTACAAGACCTGGTCTGATAAATACATTTTATTAAGGAAAATTTGCTTTAATATATCAGTAAAGCAGATTTAAAAATGCAGTGATTAAATTATTTGCAGCTCATAAAAATAAATCCAAACCAAAGACAAGGACTTTTCTAACCTCTGGGGCATGGTGCACATGTTTAGTTTTGATGTAGCAATATTTTTTCTCCTTGTGGATCTTCAAGCAGCTACTAAAAAAATATCCTGTAGTTAAAGGTAACCTTAAATTTTTCAGACTTTGTTCTTTGCAATACTGCAATGTAACAGAGGAGTAAAATAGAAAAAGCCAGTATTTCTGTGTTAGAAAAATACACTATTTATGTATTTACGTTTTCTTTGGACTGGCACTTTCCAGCATCTCTAGCATAGAAATAGCACGCAGTCTGATGGTATTATACTAACACCTTCATTCCTGAGTGCTGGAATGCCATTCAGAAGTAAAGACATAAACTAAGGTATTCTCTTTTGCCTTACATACTGAAGAGCCACTGAAAAGTAAAGCTAATAACATGGAAGTACAATTGCAGGAACTCTGTTTTGGCTTAATTATCAAGATTCAGGACACATTTTGACATAATTTGAAAATAATTCAAACTGAGCAAATACTCCAAGTAGTTCAAGGATGTGTGAATAAGATGTGAGTGGAGAGCTGCTCTTAGTTCTTTTCCTCCATGGCTGGCCTGAGACCTACTGAGTGTACACAACAGAGCATATTCTTACACCTTGGTATGGGAGTTAGCTACGAAATCTATCCATAATTGTAGGCTATTGGAAAGGGGCAGATCATGATACAAGGAAAGATTTTTTTGACCAGAAAAATACAAAGTATGTACAGTACCAAGTCTTTAATTTAGAGATTCATTGAATAATTTGTTCTATAGTGGTTGGGTAGCAACAAAAGAAATTAGGTATCTTTAGGATTCCTGTTGCTTTTGAGACAAGTATGAATTATTAAGGTAGTGAGGTCATGCAAAGATATAATACAGCTATTTGATGTATCAAATTAGAGGGCTTTTTACAACAGCGAGTAAGATTTTAAGTCCACTGCATAGACCTTAAGATGGCCTGATGGAGAACTTTGTATGTAAATCACATATCAAGCAGAGTCTATAAAAGTCTCTTTGAATGATTGGGGAAATACTAAGCACGCTTTAAAAGATTAATCAGCAGAGCTTGGCTTATTTAGTCTTGTGAGAGGGAAATTAATTACTTCATGTAAGTACATTTTGGCATGAGAAGAAAACATTTAACAGTAGCAATAGAGTAGAAATATTTATGTTAGATGATGATTCTGACAGAAAGTCATAAAGACAAACTTACCACAGATATATTTACACCAAAAATTAACTGACATCATAGCTTCCCAAATAAGACAGACAAGGTCTGAATACTGTATTATTCCAACATGAAGCTAATTAAATTTATGGGGAAAAATTATAGGAAAGAGATGAACCCAGAATGAAAAATTGAACTTTCTGAGAGGAAGTTATGGATTTTTAATGTGTTAATATTCCCCAAAATGCAGGCAGGAGGATATGAAGGGATACATAACTGTGATTTACATGGTAAATCCAGATTACTGCTGTTTGTATCCCAAGGCCAAGAATATCTTTTCTGTCTTCTGAATAACTTCACTGCCATTATTTTTTTCCATTCCTCCTTTAGAAAGAAGATGAGTGTCAAAGCTAGAGACAAGACACTGAGTGGAGTCCTACTGCTGTTAGTGCAAATGAGAAGTGTCCCATGATCATGGTCAGTGAGATTTGCTCACAGTAACCTCGTTACTCAGTGGATTGTCCCACCAGCAGTCTTGTGGGTTTTTTCATTTATTTCTATGGGGCTCTTGGTTCACCCTACAAATCACCTGCTTTTGCAGGAGTATAAAACGTTGAAGGTAACAGCATAAGAGACTGACCACAAGTCTCTCAATAATTTGCCTCCTATATCACCAATGGGTGCTTAGTGAACAAGGCATGAAATGTTTCCCTAGCTATGTTTAGGAGTTGTCTGAGGAAGGATTTTTATTCCACAATAACTCGAAATGGTTATGTTCTCCATTGTCTTTGAATCAGAAACACCATATATTTCTTAGGCTTTTTTCCAGTTTTGGAATACAGTGTTTTGTAACATTTAATCCTTCGTGGTCTGATGGCTTTGAAGGCAAAAGAGGTGAGGAGGACTTGGAGTAGATGTTTGAAAGGCTCATCAGACTAAAGACTGCTAGCTGAAGGATTAGCACTGATGATCTATGAGTCATACTTATCTTTTGTTCTTGCCTCATTTAAATCAGTCAGTCTTCAGGCCACCCACAGCTCTTTGTTTAATAAGGGTTAGCAGAAGTAGTCAATAATTAACTTGAAGAAGATCAGTTAAAGCAAAACAGGGACACAGATTACCCCCATAAACATGTGGCTCAGGTGTAAAAGTTGCACTGCAATTTTTTTCTGTCTGGCCAAAAACAAGCCATGTACAAGAGATTTGATTATAAACCCATCAACTCAGTACCTGATGCTGTACATAATAAGAAGTGATGAAGTGTGACGGCAGCGTATCTGGTACATTATCATAGTAATTTCTAGACACACTGGCTGGAGAAATGTATTGAGTTATAAGGCTGCCATATCTGAGTGAAGAAAAGAGCTGTGAGCGTGTTTAAGAGTGATTAGGGCTTTTGGAAATCACTGCCTTTGCAAAGCTGCACAGCGTGCTCTTCAACAGCATGGATCTACACCAGTATAAGCAAACTAGCACCTGTCGTAACTATTAATTTTCCTTCTTTCTTTCTTGCTGAACAGAAATAAATGTGATTGAGTATGTACTTAAAGATTAGTCTTTGGCCAAGATGTACTGTAGTTAATATGGCAAAAGATTTAGAACATAACAAAGTAAAAAATAATTTTATTACCCTAAAATCACAGTCCTTTACTTCTAGCTCCATTTCCCCCCATGAACTTCAAAGTTCTGAGGAAAAGTAGGAATAAAAGGTTATCCATCAATTCCCTGCAAAAATATTTCACTCTTTCATTATTGCATGTTGAATGTCTGTGACTGAAACAAGTGTCATGGAAGTGAAGCTTGGCCACATGTCATTCCAAACATGGGCCAGATATTAAAGATCAAACAAGGCATAAAGATGGCGTATTATCCAGCTGGGTTTTTACCTTCTCATTTAGCCTTACATTTTGCAAGATGTCTGAAGTATCCTGTCATCTCTTCATTGTGAATCAACCAATTTTTAGGCAGAGTTGCCCCAAGTCTTTTTCTTTATATGGCTCTACAACATTGTACAATAAAGTCTTTCCAAGAGAAAGTTCAACCAGGAAAGATTTAGCAAACAGACTCTGTCTCATTTGTACCCAGAAGGTTCATGGTGCCCATCAGTTCTTAGTTCATTTGAAGCCAGCTCCAGGAGGAGCAGCATATGGCTTTTACACTGCTGACGTCAGTGAAGTTAGTCTGTGTTTACCTCCGAGCCAATAAGATCAGAATTTTTCCTTAGTATTCTAGAAGTAAAAATCCCCAGACATCATAAATAAATGTTCTATACAAGCCCCAAGTACCTCAGAATGCTTCATCTCAATAATACACAGGGGTGAATTTCAAGAAATGACAGATTATCACAGTCTCTAAATAACCAGTTTAGGCCACAGCAGTGCTTGTCTCCTTAGTGTGAGTTTCTTTATTAAATACAAGTAAGTAGGTTACCATAAATCCTGTTAACTGATTTAGGAGCAGTATAGGGAACAGTTAATAAATCACTGAGCCCCAATTCTCTCTCTTATCTGATACTACTTGTGCTGCTGAACAATACTGTAAGAAATTAGCAGAGATCTTTAAGTGGTTCCTATGAGTTGAAGGGTTGTCATTAAATATATTCACCCAGAAAAATTTTCAGCTGGAATATGTGCATGAATGAGATGGAGGATACAGGCAGAATTTCAAAGCAGAATTTCAAAGAGAAAAATTTGCCTGTGCCGGTGCTGCAGGTTTGCTGTATTTACAGCTCATGGTAGTTGGTGCTCTCACTGAAGATGCTGAGGACTATTTTGACCATTTAAACTCATATATAAAGCTGGTTTTTTGGGAAAAAATGAGCAGTGTTTCTAGGTCCTTGACATCTTTAATTTATATTGTCCCCAAGTCAGGAGACGTTTTTTACTTCAGTATCACCTATTCTGCTTTTGTTGATGGATAACATATTTTTCTGTATTGAAAGCTGAGCTGAGCCTAATGGGAGACAAGTGGTGGAAGGCAGGAAGGCAGGCAGGAAGGAAGGCAGGAAGGCAGGAAGGAAGGAAGGAAGGAAGGTGGGTGTGAGGGAAAAGAAAAAAGAGAAAATTTGGTTTATTTTAATAGTATAACTGAAGTTTTACTACAGAAAAAACCAGGAGTCTTGTGGTTTTGACCTCATCGTATTTTCGGCTTCAGCAGTTATATCTCAGCCTTTAGTTACTATAAATTCTTGTCCAATGCCTTAATCATAGGACTCTTCAGAAACCTTATTCTTGCCTTAAAATGTTATTCTTTCCAAAGCAGGTGAATAGTTTCTTTCTGACTAATTCACATTTGTGAGAAAGATAAGTCAGTTACCCTACCTCTGTTTCTCCATGTTTAGTGTGCCCTTGCTACATTGCCCTTCCCACATGCAAAGTGATACCATCTGCAGCAGGTATTTCTATGTTACTGTCGATTGCAATCACAAAACACAGCACAGGGCTTCTTGAGTTTGTGTCCTATGTCTGCGTGGCATAGGGTAACTTATTAACATTAGTTAAACATGACAGACTGAGGCACAGAAAGGCCAAATGTTCCCTTTGGAGGAACTACACACATACAAAGAAAGAAACACGTTTTCCAAGCACTTCAGTCAGTGCATCATCTCCTTCTTCTCATTGGATGCTGTCTTTTTATAAGCCGGCTTACAATCTCTGCCTCACTTTTGACCTCAGTTTACAGGCATGTGTGTCAGAAGGTGAGAGATGTTGGATATTTCAGAGTAGGGACTGACAAAGCACAGGTACTCTAAAAGACATACTTGAGAGACACAAAGGTTCCAGATTCTGGCTGAAAATCTACCAGTACTCTTTAACTCCTATATTGGGAAGTTAAGTTACAAGCTGACATACTGCCCAACCGAAACTGGATGCTGCTTTGAGCTGCTTAAGGCGTGTCTTGGCCATTTGTTTCATAGAATCTGCAGGCATGTCTGTACTGCTGTGTTAGACCTGTCCTAGAGTCCTGCCCATGCTCTGAGATGTCTAAAATTTACCCCGATTCTTGTCTGTGAATCATTTAGCTGCATTATCGTATCCATTTCATATGGAAAACTTAGTGTCTGCCTGTGGCAGTAAGAATGAAATGACTGTGCCTGCAAAGGAAACCAAGGATGCAAATAGCTCTTACACAGGGAATTAGATCCCTGCATTTCCTCCATTTTTCTGTTTACAGTCTCAGTGAATATTCTCTGCCTTTCTATTTACTGTCTATTCCCTGCCCTTCTTTTTTTCTTTTTCTTTCCTTTTCTTCCTAGTGGTCTGAATTAAATCTAGTCTGCTCACAAGATTTGGTGTGTGTCCACTTGGGTTTTTTTGTTTATGTATGTTGCCTGTGGCATCACCCATTGCAGGACCAGATGAAGGCTAGTACATCATTATCAGCATGTTGAATGAAGAGGCCTGCTTGTGGAATTGTCCAAGTGATCCACCTGCTTATTTGCATGGTAATGAGGCCTGAAGACAAAAACCCTCCAGGTCACTTTGTCTGAGTCTTTGCAGAATGTTGATATGGCTGTAATGAATTGCACCTTGTACAGGGATGCACTTGGATGCAAACCATTCAATTACTTCAGCAACCTTTGTAAGCCAAACCCCACTTGTGCCCTTCCAGAGGCTGTCAGTGGCTTCACTGAGGTTTGAATCAGAGAGATATATACCATGGAATAACTCAGTGCTGGAATTTTGGGACTATGTTTATTCAAAAAGCTGGAATTAATACCAATAAATCTCTGAATGCTGGGAATAATATGACACAGATAAATGCAGCATTGGGAATAATCCGTCTTAATTTTAGGTACACAGATTGTCCACAGACGCCTGTGATAGTTGTCTGGATTCCCTTTTTTGTCAACTAATGGAGAGTCACTGTTCTCATCTTCTCTTGACAGCTGAAATAGGCACAACAAATTACATTTTAGAAGTGTCTATTTGTGTCCACTGGGTGTAAAGGAGTCCAGAAAACCAGCTCTAATTTAGACATATGCATTGAAAACTTTTGAAGCAAAGTGAGACAAATCCCACTTCACATCTTTTGAAATGAGACTGGCACCTAATTTTTTGCATTTCTAGTGTATGCCATCCAGACCATTCACTCTCTACAGTGGATGGGACTCATTTCACCTAACTTTAGACAAGCCTGGTGTAGACATCTATGTATAAATGGATCAACCCAGGCTCCAGTTTTCATCCATGAAAACAGTTAGACACTTGCGCTACAGACATCTGTAGGTGTCAGATGAATTGGACACAAGGAGTCTTTATTTGCCTGCTCTTTCTGTTGAGGTTAGGCATCCTGGAGAACAGAAAACTATTGGACAGGTAAGTGCAGATTCCCACAACTTAAGGTTCTCAGAGAAGGTGGAGCCATGCACACTGAGCGCATGAAGAAAGGATCAAGAGGCAGGTGTCAAAAGTAGCAGCAAGAGAAATCCTGGTTATAAATAAGGAATAAAAGTCTTCACTTGGGACATTTAGTCTAGTCTGAGAGGTTCACAGAAAATACTTTTGTCAGCTCACTGGAGCCAAGAGCTTTTCAGCTTTTTGTACTGCCATGCTGGCGAGGGGGCTGGGGGTGCATGGGAAGTTGTGATGGGAGAGCCAGGACAGGTCACCCAAGCTGGCCGAAGGGATATTCCAGACCATATGACATTGTGCTCATTATATAAAGTAGGGGGAAGAAGGAGGAAGTGGGGGGACGTTTGGAGTGATGGTGTTTGTCTTGCCAACTCACCGTTGTATGTGATGAGGCCCTGCTCTCCTGGAGATGGCTGAACACCTGCCTGCCCACAGGAAGAGGGGACTTAATTCCTTGTTTTTCTTTCCTTGTGTTCACAGTTTCTGCTTTCCCCATTGAACTGTCTTTATCTCAACCCATGAGTTCTCTGGCTTTTACCCTTCAATTCTCTCCCAAGTCCTCTGGTGGGAGAAGGAGCAAGGGGCTGTGTGTGGCTTGGTTGCTGGCTGGCGTTAAACCACAACAGCTGCACTCTCTCAGTCTTCTTGAGATAAATAAATACTGATCAGAGTCTCAGTGTACAGGCTCCAGGAAAGGCAGTTGTGTTTTGCCTCACTGAGTCACTGAGCACCAGTGATGCTCTGTATTTCTGCTGCTTTAATTGGCCTGTGGCTGATAGTAGGAAAATGAAATGCTCTAAAGTGCATTAAATTCCAGTCCATCCAGTGCTTGTTAGATTTATTTTCTGTTTGCACCCTGCTGCTGTTTGCTGCAGGATCCTGCCGTGGGCATCCCCTCTGAGTACAGAGGGTTACACAAAATGTGAGCTGAGACATAAGGTTGCCCATTGCTTTAAGGGCCACATGAACCTCCAGCCACTGAGGTTCAAAGCAGCATGAACTACTTACAGCATGAAGAGCTGCTGTCAAGGGAAGGGATGGGTTGTGTGCAGCACAAGGCTTTATTGTTATGACTTCCAGGGGCTGCTATTTATCAGTGGTGTAGCAGAAAGCAACCTCTCTTTTATCTTCTGTTCCTGGATATTGCAGAGGAAGTGAAAATGGGAGTTGGATTTACCTGACTTGGCAATGCTGGGTTAATGGTTGGACTCAGTGATCTTAAAGATTTTTTCCAACCTAAACAATTCTACAATTCTATGATTCTATGATGCAGAAAATCTGATTTGATTATCAGGAGATGTGAGAAATGGGGTCTGTAATTTGTGCACTTCATCTAAACATGCTGTTGTTCAAGGTGGTTAACTAGCTTATTTTCACACTGCATTTTCAATGTGCCCCTACTAAACATGCATAAACTTTTAAATTCAGATGATTTTTTATCAAGAGTTACACCTTAAAGATGAGCTAGTTGGGAAGAAGAACAGCCTGTCTAAACAGAGAACTTCGGCTGGAACTCATGATAAAAAAGGAGAGTTTATAGCCTTTGGAAGAAGGGGCAGACAACTCAGGAGGACAGCAAAGATGTTGTGAGGCTATACAGGGAGAAATTTAGAAGTCTGAAAGCCCAATTAGAATTTAATCTTGCTACTGCTGTAAAAGACTATAAAATATTTTTCTATGCATGTATCACCAGCAAAAGGAGAGCTAAGGAGATTCTTTATTGGATGTGTCAGGAAGCATAGTGACAAAGGATGAGGATGAAGTGTTTAATGCTTTCTTTGTCTCAGCCGTTAATAGCAAGACCAGTTGTTCTTTGGGCTCCTGGACTCTGAACTGTAAGACAGGGACAGGGAGCAGAGTGAGGCCCTCATGATCCAAGGGAAAATGGTGAGTGACCTGCTGCACCACTTGGGTGCACAGAAGTCCATAAGTCTGGTTGGGATCCACCTGAGGGTACTGAGGGAGCTGGCAGAAGTGCTCACCAAGTCGCTTTCAATCATTTACCAGCAGTCCTAGTGGAAAAGGAAGATCCAGGTGACTGGAAGTTGGTAAATGTGATGCCCATCTACAAGAAGGTCCAGAAGGAGGATCTGGAGAACTACAGACCTGACCTCAGCCCTGTGAAAGGTCATGGAGGTCATCCTGAGTCCCATCACGCAGCATGTGCAGGACAACCAGGGGATCAGGTCCAGCTAGCAGGGGATTGTGAAAGGCAGGTCCTGCTTAATCAACCTGAACTTCCATGGCAAAGTGACCTGCCTAGTGGATGAGGGGAAGGCTGTGGATGTTGTCTACCTGGACTTTATTAAACATTTGACACCATTTCCCACAGTATTCTTCTGGAGAAACTGGCTGCTCGTGGTTTGGATGGGTGCGCTGTTTGCTGAGTAAGAAACTGGCTGGATGGCTGGGCCCAGGTAGAGGGAATGCTGCCTCATCCAGCGACCAGCCAGTCATTAGTGGGGTTCCCCAGGGCACAGTATTGGAGTGAGTCCTGTTTAACATACCCATCAATGACCTCAATGAGGGGATCGAATGCACCCCCAATGAGTTTGCAGATGACACCAAATTGGGAAAGAGTGGTGATCTGCTGGAGAGTAGAAAGGCTGTTCATAGGGGTCTGCACAGGCTGGATCGATGGACAGAGGCCAGCTGCATGAGGTTCAAGGAAGCCAAGTGCCGAGTCCTATGCTTGAGTTACAACAACCATGTGCAGTGCTACAGGCTGGGGGCAGAGTGGCTGGAAAACTGCCCAGTGGAAAAGGACCTGGGGGTGCTGGTCAACAGTGGCTGAACAGGACCCAGTTTGTGCCCAGGAAGCCAAGAAGACCAATGGCATCCTGGCTAGTAAGAGAAATAATGTGGCTAGCAGGACCAGGGCAGTAATCATCCCTTTGTGCTGGGCCCTGGTGGGACTGCACCTGGAATTCTATGTTCAGTTTTGGGCCCTTCACTCCAAGAAAGTCATTGAGGTGATGGAATGAGTCCAGAGAAGGACAATGAAGCAGGACAAGGCTCTGGACTACAAGCCTGATGAGCTGCTGAGGGAGAGCAGATTGTTCAGCATGAAAGGAAGTTTGGAGGGAACTGGAATTTTGCTCCTCTCCCCTGAAAGGAGGTTGTAGCCAGGTGGGGGTTGGTCTCTACTCCCAAGTAACAACTGGTATGACAAGAGGAAATGGTCTTGAGGAGGAGGTTTAGATTGGATATTAGGAAAAACTTCTTCACCCAAAGGGTTGTCAAGCACTGAAACAGGCTGCCCAGAGCAGTGGTGGAGTTACTGTCCCTTTTTACAAGGTACAGTGTAAATAAAAGGTATTATATAAAAAAAGTGTTTAAAAGATGTGTAGATGTGGCAGTTGGGGATGTGGTTTAGTGGTGGACTCAACAGTGCTGGGTTAGTTCGACTTGGTAATCTTAGAGGGCTTTTCTGACCAAAATTCATCCTTGATTCTATGATCTATGATCAGCCAAGAGATTATGATA
Source organism: Oreocharis arfaki (assembly GCA_013398015.1). Lineage (NCBI taxonomy): Eukaryota > Metazoa > Chordata > Aves > Passeriformes > Paramythiidae > Oreocharis > Oreocharis arfaki. The sequence continues at coordinate 173,347 of VZRR01012539.1, forward strand.
TCTGTAAATCACAAAGAATGAAATGAGATCTATTTTTTGAGAAAATACTGTTCAATGGGGCTATGTAGGAGAGGCTGATATGAAGACCACGATAAAAGTCTGGCATTTCTTTTTAATTTCAAAATAGCATTTTATTCATGGAGGGTAGATTTTGATGGAGAGTGATGGCCTGTTAGCTTCCCTAGCAACATACCCCTGTCTGCCTCTGACCCACCAAGAGGAAAAGAATCAGGGGGGTTTGTTCCCATTACTGATTTATCGGAAGCTCTACAGCCTGAGGGAGGACATCTTTTTGCCTGTTCAGCATTACATGGAATCCTTGTAGGAAACAATGAGCAGCCTATTGTTTTTCTCAGATTCCTTCCGCCTTCATAAATGCCTCAGTAATTAACCAGCAGCATCTTCAAAGCAGCAATGTGTGAGATAAATTGGAAGGAATGGGAATGACAAAGTGATAATACCCATGTGTTTTGATGCAGAAATGACATGGTAGTTGAATCAAAACAGTTCGTCATCCTTTATGATCTTGCTGGCATTTATACCATTGCTCAAGCTTTACAGGGGATATTCAGTCACACATGCCTTATGTGCACTGCTTGTGGTTGTTCCCACCACCACATTCCCCTCTGCCAGGATTCAGCTGCGGATATAGGGAGAGGAGAGGGCCTTTTCCCCATTGAATCATGGAATGGTTTGGATTGGAAGGGACCTTAAAGATTGTCTAGTTCCAGCTCTCCTGCCATGGGCAGGGACACCTGGTTTAGACCAAGTTGTTCCAAGTCCCATCCAACCTGTCCTTGAACACTTCCAGTGAAGGAATTTCTCTGGGCCACCTGCTTCAGTGGCTCACCACCCTCACAGTAAAGAATTTCTTTAAAAAGATCAAATCTAAATCAACTCTATATCAGTTTAAAGCCATCACCCTATCGCTATGTGGACTTGTGAAAAGTCCTTCACCAGCTTTCCTGTAGGCCCCCTCCTGGAACTGGAAGGCTGCTCTAGGGTCTCCCTGGATCTTTCTCTTCTCTAGGCAAAACAACTCTCTCAGCCTGTGGTCATTGGAGAGGTGCTCCAGGCCTTTGGACATCTTTGTGCTGATCTCCTACAGCAGTTCGTTCTTCATTTTCTCAGTCCCTGCCTTTGCCTTCTGCCACTTGGGCAGTGTGGTTGGAGCACTTGCCAGTGAACACTGAGGCAAAAAAGTCATTGAATACCTCAGTCTTCTCCATATCCCAAGTAACCAAGGCTCTTGTTTCCTTCTGGAGGGACTACACTTTCCTGTAGTCTTCCTTTAATCACCAGTGTACCTTTCCTTGTTGCCCTTGACATCCCTGGCCAGATTTTACAGAATGAAAGAAGATAATCTGCAGGTATTTGTGCTCACTGCACAAATTACACTGCTTCTGAAGCTGTACAGCTTTGTACAAAATGTTCATAAGAGGATGTTCCTTGAACAGCTTCCCTCAGTGGTGCAGGGGGAAAACAGACATCAATTCAATAAATTAACACTTCCTAAAATTAATGTTTCCTGTGTCTGTTACTCTTTACTCATATTCATCTGAGATGAGAATACAGACATATTTGGGTCCATATAAACCATATTTATTAAGTATACATATTAGACAAGTTTTCTTGACTAGTTTTTATAGCTTCTTGATCAGAAAACATAGATTATTGAGCTTACTGAGTTTTGGAGTGGATATTACGTCAATTTAATATGTAACAATGTTCACAGGCTTTATCTTCCATTTTGCACATTTTCCTGAACTCCCTTATCACTGAAAAAACATTTGTACTGACAGACCGTTGAAATATCTTCCTATATCTTACCAAGTTTACATATTGGGTTATATTTCTCCTCTCCAGCTCTCAGCTGGAGGATTGGAAGTAAAATCCGTTCTGTATCCATTTAGGGAAGAGGGCAGTCAGGTCAATAATCTGTGGTAGCTTCTTGGCAGAAAAAACCCAGATACATTCACGAAAGTATTGATTACATTAATCCATGTTCCACTGCAAACTGCCAACAGGTCAGCCCAGTCACATATCTCCTCTTTTTTGTATTGAAAACAAATTTAGAATAGATTGCAAGGAGTAAGGACACTCTTCTCAAGACACCACAAGAAATTAAACGCTAGGATTTGTGTTCCCCCAAATCACAAGACTTCCTTAAAAATTACGATATTTAGAATTTAGATCAATGGTGTCCTGTTCTTGTGTGTGTGTGTGTGTGTCTTCTGTTTCAAAACCTTCTGGGTTTCCATATGTCACTTTGAGAAACCAATAGAATAGAAAAGATAAATGTCAGACCTAAAAACCACACATCAAATCTACACTGGAGTTTGTATATGACTCCTTGTTCTCTCTAGGAAATTCTGAATCTGCATAATCCGCTCTGGCTCTTGGAAAATGTTTTCTTCCAAACATATGTGCTTCTGCCTTGCCCTTCAGCTTATGCTCTCCCCGTTTGAAAGATGAGGAAAAGAAATGTTCTCAGAAAGACATGCAGTGTGTTGCCTTTCGCCATCACCACTTGCCAGTTTTCATTATTGCTCTGCCTATTCTTTGCCTGGAGCAATATTATTTTTATATTCTGTTAAAAAACCCTTGACATCCTCCAGGAAAATAAAGAGTCTGAACGACAACAAAGTGCATGTGTGTACGAGCATGTGGAGCTTTCTTGGCAGCTTCTGTGCCTATTGCTTTACCTCTGATCATATCAACATTATTTTCCCTTCAAGCAAACAAAGTGCTTTGAAGTGATGTCTCCCTTGACAGGGTGAGCCATTGACAAGCTGTCAAGAGCAGATAATGCAGAAAAAGGGATGCATGTCATGTGTGAGGGAGCTGTGCCACAGGTTTGGCTACCAACTGAAACTCACAGGGACCATCACAGGTGTATGTGAAGGACATGGGGGTAGTATCAGTGGGAAACACTGAGCTGCCATTTGCTGTATAAAAAGATACTCTGTTTTCATGTGGAGAAACTGAATGGGAATCAATCAAACAAAAGGTTGAGATACAGAAAATGCCAGACAGAAGACAAATGGCCAAGAGAGAGACAGATAGGTAGAAATAAGTGAGTCATTATTTTCTCTTAAAATTTATGGAATCATAGAATCTATAATGTCGCAAAAGACCTCCAGGATCATAGAGTCCAATCATTGAGCTGTTAACCACTTCTGATGCAGCTGACAGATCTTACTCTTTCATGAATATGTCATGATTGGAAAGCTTCCTCAGAAAGTGGGAACCCTCGATTCTCAAGGAAATCACAAAAAAATGGAATCTATCCCTTTCTAATTTATTTTGAATAGAGTTTACTGCATTTTTGCCATCTCATCTGAATGTTAGACAGCTATCTTTTTAGACAAGTGGCTTCTATTCCTCTCAGAAAAGGAAGTTTGAAACCACCCAGCCATGCTGCAGCAGACAGCTCCTCATGGCAAGCAATGGATCGAAGGGGTACCAGCCCCCTCCATTTCTCCTATAGCATCTGAGTTATTGCTCAGATTACTGCCCAAAAATTAATGACTCCGGGACAAACAGTAGATCAAGATGGAGACAGCCTTACTCCACGGTTTCATCTATTTTATGACAGGGGAAAAAAAAAAAAAAAGTAGCATCAGATTTTGTGTCTGATCAACCTCTAGCACCAGCACTGGCTCTTTCCCTGGGCTCAGGGAGGTAAATGAGCAAAGAAGAGACTAATCCTGCCCACCTTCAGGCACTAAGCATCTTGTAGGTTTTATAGCTTTGGGGATTACTACAAACCCAGCAGCCGAACTGGGTTTCTGAGACGTTTCTGTGCAGTCACAGAGGTCCCTCTGAGTTTGGCACCAGTGTTTTTCTGAATTTTTTACTTTCACAGCCAAAGTGACAGGTAGGTACAGAAACTTTCTCTAAGGCATTTGAGCCTGTGCACTCCAGTTAGTTGTCAGCAGTCTTTTCTTCATCTGTTTACAGGAGATGACACAATCTTGGTGGCAGGGAAGGTCCAGATGATGAATGTGTCTTAACTCTCTACATAGAGAGGCATGTAAATTTAGTTGGTACAATAGAATTAGCATAATTCGTGAATTAGGTCAATTTCAATTACTTATGTATAGAAAGTAGATTTTCTCCTAACAAGATAAATCTAATTTCAGAATCCTATCACATCTCTTTTTTCCAAGAGGCATCCGCAAATGGGCCTTTGCTGTTATCAGATGTGTGAAGCAACATCACTGTGTATTTTCACACCTAGTTGATTACTTAACCATCTGTTCTCTCAAACGACACAGGATACAAGATGGGAGGAAGAAAGGGAAAGAGAAATAAATGGAAATATCACTGTGATTTTTTTCTAACCTACCTCTTAATTTTTCATTTGAGCCATAAATCCCAGGGCAATTTTTATTACAGTCGTATGTGTGTTAAAACAAGACCTATATATATATATAAACAAACTCTTTATAACTTCCTTCTTTCTTTCCTTTCTCCCCCACTTTTTTTTTTTAATCAGAATAATGGAAATATATCACAACTTTCTTCATATCCTCTCTGGATGGCTACAAAATGGAGGTGGAGGGAGGAGAATTTTGTAGGCAGGACATTATGTGCGTTAGATAAAAACCAGTTATTTAGTAGCTCCTACTTAAAAATGTTCACACTTAATTTAACTCACTTCATTCTCTAGAAGGACTGTGGGTGTGTTAATCTTTTGAGTTGATAAAATCTTTCATCTAGATGGACAGTTTAAAAATTGATTAAAATTTTCAGTTACCTTTGTTCTAATGTGTCCTCTTTGGCTTAAATTTATTTTTTCAGACATAATTTTTTTCAAAAAAGATCCCCAGACATTTTTTATATTGGGTTGAATTGCACATTTTAAGTTATAGATCTTGCAATTATTAAAAAACCAAACCAAATAACCTTACAATATTTTTTTCACTGACATTTTCACTCAAATAGAAAACCAGACCTCCTTCATTTTGATAGCTTTGTCAAGACCAAATACTTTGCCATCCCCTACTACGTTATTTTCCTTTATAATTATTGATTCAGGTGGCGTATAGAATTATGAAAAAAAACCCCAACATAAGAAATCTAGAAATATCACAAAAGGCTCTGTAATCACAGCATCTCACTGAACATGCTTAACACACAGGTGATACAGCATCCTTTGAAACAGGCATTGTGTGCATATACACATACATTTATATGTATGTATGTACACACATATATGGAACGCCATCACCAACTTCATTAATAGCCATTAGAGACTCTCCAAACCAAAATTAGGAGTTTTTCTCTTTGTCTTGGCCAGCCAAGGTAACAAATCTGTGTGCAAGTCAGAATTAGAGAAAAAAACATGGAAGCCACATGCTAATGATGCAGAGGCATTCCTTACAGGAGTAAGTTATCCTATGTTAAAAGACTGACAAAAGCTAGCTGAGGTTAAGGCAAACCTAAATTAACTGGTTTTTGCTCCTTACCTAACTAATCAAATGTCTGACTCTTGCAACTTCGGCACAGTAAATCACCACCAGTCTAAGGCAGCAGCGAGCTGGGATGCTGTAGATGGTGTCTCTGGCTTGAGTGACTGGGGAAGTCATGACAGCAGTGCCCTGTGAGCTGCTTGGGGCTTTGGGATGCTCAAAGCTCTGTGGGTGTTCAGAAACAGCGAGTTTAATGTAAGAGAAAGTGCATTCTTGGTGTCTTTTTGTTCACAGCTGTTTTCTGTCCACATAAAAGAAAGGAGTGGGTGGGAGGTTTCCCTTTACCTGCCAGATGCTGAACAAATGACTTGAGGAAATCCAGGGAGACTTTTGTTGTAACTTAAGGGGCAAGATGGGTGGAAATCACAGTGGGGAAGCTGGGAAATATAAGATGTTCCTGGAAATAAAAACTATCATGGAGTGTTACAACCCAGGAAGCCATTGCATTAACTGAAAACAATCATAAAGTCAAAGATATATCTTGAGGGAACAGGTGGATGGGAGGGAATTTTGCACAAACCCTGTTCCTTTCTTTTGTTTCTCATTTAGGCACTTTGATGGTTCTCTGCCTAAAAAGTGAAATAATCTAGTTCTTATGCAGTAAATCCTATGCTTTGTGTTTCCTTGAAAGCTCTCTACAGAGAAGGTCTAGATAGAAACACCTCAGTGTTTTGGTAAATGTTGGATTTTTCTGTAGACCTTTGGTGGAATGGACTATTGAGGTTGACATCAGTGGGTCTGAGTAGACAAATCTGTATTGGGGGAGGGGAACAGCTGTGCCTTCAGCATTGTGGGACCAGGTCTTTGTGCAGAGGAGTGTATGATGGGGCCCTCTGCTCACAGTCCACAGAAAGGATGAGGAGCAGAATCATGGAATCAAAGAATTGTTTAGATTGGAACAGATCACTGAGTCCAACTGTAAATGTAACACTGCTAAGTCCAACACTAAACCATGCCCCTAAGTGCTACATCTACACATCTTTCAAATGCCTCCAGGGATGGTGACTCCACCACTTCCCTGGGCAGCCTGTTCTAACACCTAACTACCCTTCTGGTAAAAAATTATTTCTGAATATCCAATATAAACCTCTCCTGGTGCAACTTGAGCTCATTTTCTATTGTATTTGTTACCTGGGAGAAAAGACTGACCCCCACCTCACTACACTCTCAGGTAGCTGTAAAAAGCAATAACGTCTCCTTTTTTTCAAGCATACTGGAAATAAATGCACTTTTCTTCAGCTCAAGCTATTGAACTATTTCTTCTGCATGTTTTGAACTGGAAGCCCAATTTTAGTTTCAGCTTGGTGGATTAGGAGACAAATTTGGTTAGTGAGTTTACCTATCAGCCGTGTCTGAAAATGCCTGCACTTGCTTTGCATTCCTCCAGATATAAACTTGAAAAATAATGCTTCCAAGAGTAATGGCTGGGTTTTGCTTTCCAGAAAAACCCTGCCACAAGTCTGTGGTTTAAAGCCATAAGTTAGGTTTGCAGTCCATCATATTTCAGATCAATACACTACAGAGAGCTGACAGAAATCCTGCAGAAAGACAGATTGCACTTTCAAGGGAATTTCATGCCATTTAAAAATGGAATTAACCAAGATGGAAATGCTAAAAATACACGAAAGATAAAGTTTAAGCCACTAAAGGAAAACCCTGTGTGTTATTCTGCTTATTAAAAGACAACAAGCTGCCACAAAATAAATATTCCCTGCTAATGAGCTAATATTTAATCAGCACAGTGCTCTGTTCTGAAAAAAAAAAAGCTTCTGCTGGCCACTTTTTGTTGGTGGTCCTTTAAAAAGATAGAGAGAAAACTCAAGCAGGCTGTATTTAAATTGCTCCTTTTTTTTCTTCTATGCAGTGAAGCAGGAGCAGGCTCTAGTGCTTCTCATAATTTTATTTACAACCTTAAGCCCTCAATCTCACAGAAAATGGAGGTCGTGCTGCTTCTTATACATGTTGTCATGCAGATGTGTGGGCTTTCAGATGGGGTGTTTACTTCTAAACCTCAAGATAACATGCCTTTTTTAGGGACTTCCACTTTGGTTTGGTTTTTTGTTTTGTTTTTTTGGACTCCACAAATAGGACTGCTGCTGCTTGTCCAGCTTATTGAATATGGAAAGGATCTGTCTGCTGAATCCCACAGGATGTTAATGTGCTGGGCAGAGTTATCTTTATTTATCCTTATATCTATATCTATCTATATCTATATCTATATCTACATCTACATCTATTTGCATCTTAGGGTTCAGACTCCAGCAGATTTCTGCAGAGGGAGTGTAGCAATGGAAGAGGGACAACAAAACACACATTGGTGAGAAGAGAGGAGATTCTTCTGAAGAACTGGATAAAGAGTGATAAAAGCTGGCACAGTTGTACGCTGAATTTTGATAAATTGCTTTCCACTTCGGCTTATAGGTTTTCCCCACCTTTTCAGGTTTAAAATCAATCTTTCCAATGAACTTTTGAATAGCCAGAAAATGTTTAATTTCCTATTTACAACTGTGACTGGTGTATGAAAGAGTATTTCAAGCTGTGCAAAATATCACCACCTGGATAAAATTTACCTGACACACTTCCTCTGCAGTACACTTTTTTTCCCCAGCAGGCCAAAAATTTAATGCTGCTCCCTTACTCTCAGTGGATTTTGCTCATCCCATAGTATTTCATCAGGGATGAAAGGGCTCTGGCATGTTATTTAACCTTTGAATAACGTGGTAGAGACTAAATTAAGAATGTCTCCTAAAGCACAGCTGCCATTTACTGCGTAGAGTCAGAGATACAGTGGAGTGCACAAAAACTTATAGATCCTCCACGAGTATTCTTGACTCAACAACTTCATCGCTCTGGATGTTGCCTTTGGGCTGGAATAGGGTTCTCTGTGACAGTACAGGACGTTTGCTTCCTGCTGCTTTTGTATCTCATCCTTTCTCCTCAGCAGCCTTCCTTCCTCCGAGCACAGAAAGTCTTCTTAGTTTATATTTCTTAAACGCAGATCCCTGCTTATTTTTGGAATCTTTTTTTTTTCACTCTTCTGTGAACTACTGGAGAATGTGGTATCTTCTGGCTCCAGCCAGCTCCTTTGAAAACCAATTATTTGATCCAGAGTACAGCTGTTGAGTTTTATGATTTCCCATGGTATCCAGAAATGGAGAAAGATTACATTTTGCTGTGTCAGAAATTGCTAAATTCAACATGCCCAGAAAGGAGTCTGGTGATAGAGCAGTTTTTGCACCAGTGTCTTCTCATTAGCATTTCAATTTCTTTGATTTTCCCTAGACAAATTCATGAAACTCTTACTCCAGTCAAAGACAAAAAGAGGTTATAGGGTTAAAAGGAGACATATTTGTAATTGGAGGTAAAGTAGGTTTGCATTCCTTCACTTCTCTAGAAGAATTTTTGCCCCCTTTACTAAAGCTGTCTCTCACTGGGACTAACCATGTTCAGGTGTCACTGGAACCAACCATACTCAGGTTCAAAGAGGTTCAAAGTTGTGCTGGAGAGTGCTTGTTCCCTTCAGGGTTGTTTTTGGTGTTTTCAGCTAGAGATTACAGATCCTTTAAGTAGTAACTGGACTGAGTAGAACTTCCTGGACATGGAAGATCAGATTTGTTTTCGGGGCAATATCAAGCCTGTTTATGACAGAGGATGTGCAAGGACTGAAAGCAGTGGTAGCCCTTTGAGATGCTCTGAGAGCCTCCCTGACCTCCAGCTGATGCTCTAGAAGAACATGGTCCTCCTTGGAGGTTTGTTGTGTCTACTGGCTCTCACCACAATTCCTGCACATTTCCACATAAAACAGCAATAGATGGATGTTTCTGCTTGCACAACTGAAGCCTGTCTTAGGTGTCTTCTTTTATGATCTGAAATGTTCCCTAGGCCCCAATTAGATTGCATTAACTAGATTTACATTAACTATAATGGAGCTTAGATACTCAGCTCATATAATGACAGCTGCAGATAGACACTTAAATTATGTGTCCAATCTTGCACCAAATCCAACCCCAAATTAGTCATCACTCGGAGTGAAAGCAAGTCAGCTATGATCAGGGGAGAGCTGTACAAATACTCTTTCAGTCTTTTCTCTTTGATCTATTGCACATACTTTTCAGTTTGGTGAGTTAATTGTCCTAGCTTTTACTCTAACAGAGCCTGGCTTTTTTAAAATTTAAAAACCTTGCAATCTTTTGTTTTGAGGAGCTCCTTATAGAAGGCTGTCTAGACTGTTGACCTCAGCATCAGATCCACTGTACATGTGAAATGTGTTTGTGCAATGGACCTATGACTCTGGTGCTCTCAGCTTCCCAGGAGCCTGACTTCCATGAGTACATCAGGCAGATGTCATTTCAAAGAGAAGAGGCTGGGGTTGAGGTATTTCCTGCACAGAGACCCTGTCATGGGAGCAGTGGGGTCTTTGGCTCTTCTAGCTGACGCTGTCTTTTGGATTCTCTGGTTCATCCCACCAGCCAGAGTTCCAGCTTTTTGACTGATCCCAGTTCTTCTTACAGCCACTAGGTCCTGCAGTAGTGAGGCTGAGTAAGAGCATAGATTTTCAGGAAATAAGTCTTCACACTGCCAAGTGATATCCAGATAAAAATATTCTTACAGCCTTTAGAGTCTCATATAGACCTAGATGTTTTATCTCTTTCCCCCCTTTCTCTTCCATCTGCTGACTGAGATTTGCTGTGTAATACTGCTTGTAATTTTTCTAGCTTATTTTCAAGTCTGCCCTTTTTTTTTTTTTTTTTCATTCATGGGAGGTTGCCTGGTCACAAGCTCTCTAGCCCTTTGACAGATGATAATCTTCAATACATTACATTGATTCATAAGCTGTGTTACCTCTCAAATGCATGTTGGTTGAGCAAGACTTCTTGCTAAGCAGGGTACAACTCAGCTCAAGTGGTGGGGTTTGAATGAGACTCTTCAAATGTAATTACTAGAGTGATAAAAACCAGGGTGCCAGAAAAGATTGAAGACCACCTAGTACAAAAACCAGCTCATCTACTTAAATAAAATGTACCGACTTTGGTGCTTAAGTAGGTATAAATTCCCCTACTTGGTTGCTGTTACTGTGAATACTAGCAAAGCCCCTATTATGGGCTGTGTTACCCTCTTATGGACTAGCCAAGAAAGCAGACAGACTGTCCTGCTTGATACATCACCTAGAGACAAACTGAAGAGTAATGAGCTACTGAAATTCACCCCACACATGTAAGGAAGAGTAAGAGAAAGCAGGCAGGATTCCCCCCATAGTGGTACTCACAGCCCTAGGCATGCTCCAGTCAGACTTGAGAAGATTAATCTCAGCACTTGTGTTGGTGTCAGAGATCAATAACTCTTGGACTTTTATTTATGATCTCTTTACTGAAAAGCTCTGTGTCTCAGCTCATGTTGTTCTGATTTCTGTTCTCTTGTTCCTGTGAACTTCAATTTAGAAGTGCAGATAGGCAACATGCTCTAGAGAGATGATGTACCCTGAAACTCGGGATATTTAGGCACTGATCCTAAGCAGTAGTACCCTATTGTTTTTTTCCTTTAAGTTTGTTTATTGCATTGGATCCATGGGGAACTGATCTACATTCCCTCTAAGCAAGAAAAAAATGTGTTGGCATGTGTACAAAAATGATTACAGATGTATGCAATGTTTTGTGGCCAAGTAAATTCCCTGACACAGCTGAAGGGGTGACAGGCATGCCCCAGGACCAAGAGTAAATGCTATAGTGGAAGAAAAAAGAATCTCCTTTAGGCAGTGCTGCTGCATCTTTTAAACAATTCAGAAATTCTTTATTCAGGCACAGTGCTAAATATGAGAGATCTAAAGATTACTTTTTAAATAAATACAATATACATCCAAAGGGACTGCATTACCTGTTTGCTAACTAGCTACAAGTTGTGTTTTGGGGTTTGACACACATCTGCCTGCCAGTATCTGTACTGTTAGCATGGCATCCTTGCCATGTTTGGATCTATTCTGACTTACAAATTGCTTTCTGAAGTAGATGTTATAGCAACATATATACTATATAACATAGTATGTATATGTTTCTGTCCTTAAATTGAGATTGGAGCAGTTAACCTGCAAGTTTCTAGTTCTTAATTTGATGATACAGATATTCTAGTATTTATTTAGTGTTACTCATCTAAGAACAAATCTGCTGGAGCAATTGATGACTCCTCTGTAAGTTTTTTCATACAGTTTTTATGTTTGCTGCTTTTGGCTGGGGTAGAGTTAATTTTCTTCACAGTAGCTGGTGTGGGGCTATGGGTTGGATTTGTGCTGAAAACACTATTGATAATTGAGGGATGTTTTTGTTACTACTGGGCAGGGCTTACACACATGCAAAGCCTTTTCTGCTTCTCACCCCAACCTGCCAGCAAGGAGAAGGGGACTGCACAAGGATTTGGGAAGGGACACAGACAGGACAGCTGGCCCCAAGTGACCTAAGGGACATCCACACCATATCATGCTCAGAATACTAAGCTGGGGAAAGAAGTAGGAAGAGGAGACCATTCAGAGTGATGGTGTTTGTCTTCCCAAGTCACTGTTATGCACAATGGACTCCTGTTTTCCTGGTGAAGGCTTGAATACCTGCCTGCCCACGGGAAGTGGTGAATGAATTCCTTGTTTTGCTTTGCTTTGCTTTGCTCTACCTATTAAACTGTCTTTATCTTAACCTATGAGTTTTCTCACTGCTACCTTTCCGATTATCTCCCTGATCCCACAGGGGCAGGGGTGGAGTGAGGCAGCTGTGTGGGGCTGAGTTGCCATCTGGGGTTAAACCAGGACTGTTTGCATATTATTTGTAGCTGTATGATGAAAAAAGAAGGCATACAGTAGCTGCTGAATATGAAATGTGCCCTAAAGCCATCTGGGAAAAAAAAGACTAGATACTATCCAAACGTATTTGGTGTGACAGAGGAGGTTGCTGACAGAGGCTGTACCAATCCTATTCAAGGCTTTGCACTTTGGAGAGGCTGCGTGATAAACTCTTGACTTTGCAAAGTCAAGAAGAGGAACAGCTCCTTGGTCTCAAGGTATGCTCTGTTATTAGATGGTTTTCAGCTACTTTAATTAAGCTACCTGCAAAGGAATGCTTGAAACAGCATGTTGATAAACAGCATGTCTGTTTACAACATACTTAACAAATAGAGGCAGCACAGCTTATTTGAGTGTCAGTGCAAAGTAGGATTCTGTACAGCCTTCTATGAGCCAAGATTGTTTACTCATTTATCCAAAAGCACAGGCAAAATCCAGGCTGTGTAAAACAGGCAGAACTGAATTTCCATTGGCTACGGTGTAAAGCGACTTTCATCTCAGGTGAGTGTCCAGCTCCAAGGTTTAGATAAAAGAATTGTTCAGCTATCATTGCAATATCCACTGGACAGCAAGCTGGTTGTTCTGGTAACTCATTATTTAATGTGTGAATGGTGATGTAAATAGCAACACAGTACAGCTTATCATTATCATTATTATGTCGTGCATTATCATGATAAGTGATGTAAGAGATGTCACCAAATTCAGTTTTGAGATTTCTACAAAGCACAATACGTTCATAGTTATGTGTGTGTGTGAGAGAGAAAGGGCTCAAAGTCGTTTTTTAATAATGTAGTCCCAATGCAAAGGCTGTGTAGAAATATTATTCTATTCAGGTAACACTTTGAAATGTCATCAGAAGGAGTATCTTTTGTACAAGGCCACAAGAAATTAAAAAAAAAAAAAGTAGAAGAAGAAGAAAAGAAAAAACTTCTACTTTCCTAAAGTGATGGGAGCTGTTCTATTAGAAGTCACAGAAACACTTCTCTCCAAGACAGCCTGGCTATCAAGGAAAACAAGTAGCCCAAAAGTTACATTTAAAAACTAAAACACGAAGAGTGAAATAGATAAGTAGTAGAAATGAGAACTTGAGTTCCCATTTAGTTTAGTTTGGTGCTGAGCTGGGTACAAAAGCAAGGAAGAGAAAGAGTAATTATAATAATAAAATATGCTCACCTCTCAGGATGGGTGCGTGCCATGATAAATGATTTCAATCTATAACCTTTTTAGTTCTCAGTAAAATTGTTCTTTCCAGACAAATCATCCACCACTGAACTGAACTTCCCGAAGTTCTCTGAATCTGTGATGGGGGTCCAAAAAAAGGCTCTGAACACATGCCCAGAGAGTTCAGTCTAGTACTGGAATTATTAGAGGTTATCATGACACAGTTTGTAGTTGGTTAATATTAAGACATTAGAAAACATTATACAAAGTTAAAAGAGAACTGGTTAGGCAAAAATACCCTAAAGGCATCCTTCATATAAATAGTTTACAAATAATATCACTGTTAGTGGGGAGTTAGCACGGTCACTGGGTGTCTGTACTCTGTACAGTCCATTCACTGAATAGTGTTGAGAGGTAGCAACAGAAGTAAATTATAGATACCTGAAGATGCAGGTATTTCACAGTGCACCTCTCTGTGTCACTGCTCCGCACTGCTGACTGAGGTGCCTGAGTACCTGAGGTGGCTTTTTGTAACTGAATACTGAGATCAGCCTGGACTCCCATGGTGGCCAGCATGTCTTGAATCTGCTCAGTTTACCAGGTGTGTCTTGTAAGCAGTGCTAAACTAACTGTTATTAGACTCACACTGTTCTGCAAATCAGTTAATTTTAAATGTCATTTTTTTTAGCTACACAAGCTCTAGTCACATAAATTATGTCAGTGTAACCTTTTATGCAGTGATACAATCACAGTGACCAAAACAACTTGTGGCTATGTTATTGCTTTCCTAGTTGAGTTGCATCCATAGATTTGAGGTGTCCAGCTTCTCTGTGACTGTTCCAGGAGTGAAAAAACCAGTTCTGAGACAAAAAAAAAGGGGGTTAAGTTTACTCCTAATTTTTTAGGGGGTGTTAAAAAGTAATCACAGACAGGTCAGCTTATTCTTTCAGCTGCAAGGGAAGGAATTCTTTGGTTTGCAAACACACTCCTTCCCACTGTCTTTCATGCCTCAAAATGTTCACACTAGTAAAAATAAAGATGATTTTGTAGGTGCAGTTTTCTTGATGACTTTTTGTATGAGGCAAATCTTTCCTATGAGTCCTTTCATGTGACTGTGGTGTGAACATTAGACAGCACAAAGGTAGCTCATTTAATTAGAGCTTCTTTATTTCCTCTTTTAGCTAGAGACAACCTAGAAAATCGGTATCATGTTTCTAACTAGCAGGAAGAAAAGGCAAAGCTGGTCAGCCAATTGCAGCTCTATATTTACTTTTCCTTCCTTAAGTACAAGAAAATCAAATGAAGGAAAACATAGAAAATGCAATGAGAAGAGTGGGTTTCTGAATTCTAAGCCGTATTCTGAGGAAGAAAGCAGGAGGGAGAGTGAAATGAGACGATGCAGGCAGAAATCTGAGCATACTTGAGAAGACACTAAGCCCCGTGCACAATCTGTCCCCCTTGGCAACACAGCAGACTGTCATTCTCAGTGTGGGCTAGATTCTTTTTTGTATGGAAACCTATTCCACTGCTTTAAAAAGGGGCTCCATATAAATAATTTCTAGGTCCAGGAGGTATTTTTTGACAAACTTCAATAGTACTTTTCTTGCCATCCACATTCATTCCTAAGAGGAAGGATTGCATTGCTGTTTGAACTCATAATTCAAACATGAATGGCATTTTTTGAAATATACACAGAATTTGCTTGTTACAGCAATTCTTTTTGTTACTCATTTCACACAGTAACTTGTATATCCATTAGTGGTAAGTTGTTCCGAGGGAAAATGTTGTAATTGCACATATTTAAAGGGTACATCATTTACCTTTATTACAACTCTAGTTGCAGCTGTGGTCTCAAAAATTATCCCAGTGTGCACCATGCTGGTGCGATTAGGAGAAACTGGTCCTTTGTCTTTATAATCCTTCTCTGGATGAGAAATAAGAACATTGATAGAGCAGAGAAAGCATTGTACTGTATTGTAACTTGGTAAGTCAGCCTGGCCCCACGACAGTTCCTGGAGAAGTAAATCAGACTTAGAGAATAGTTTGGGAAGGAAAACCTAGTTGGAGTGTTTGCAGTAAATATGAGAGCTGATGCATGGTCGTTGCAGTCACAAATCCTGTTATATGCTAGTACGATTTATGCGCATAACACCCAAACGCAATTATCAGAGTTAACCCCTGTGTACCTGCTGTATTTAAAATTAAAATGAAGTTATGCTATTTGCACTTTCAGAACAGTAAATCTATATTACACATGAACATTTAATAATTTAGCTTATTTTTGCTGACTGAATACACAGCACCAGACCACACTTCTTTCATTTGAAGTGATTGACATTCTTCTCGAACCTGATGAATCTTGAATTCAAATGAACTATCTTAACTGCAATTTCATTAAAAAATATGAGCTTCAATGGAGGTATTTCATAGCCAGGGAATGAGGGATATCATAGGAGACAGTTTGATACATTATGCTGTATGAAACTGATGTTTAGCAACAATTTTTCAACACAATCATAATTCTGGAGTGAATTCTTAGTAAGTGGACATGACACCCAACACAACCAAGTAAATGAGCATCTTCCAGTATAGAGCTCTCTTCAGGATTATAGTGTCAATTAGTGTGTCTACACTGACTTAATTCTCTGCTCCAGAAGAAACAATATTTATTTTCTGGAGCTCTTGTTGCAGAACTGTTTGCACCCTTTATGGTTAACAAATCGGCTTTGCCCTCTCTGAATAGCATTTAGGGCAGTCCTCAACTTGATCATTCTCAGACCATTGTTCACACAATGTGTTTTGTGTGCCCAGCCAAATACATGTATGAGCCAGCTTTGTTTAGGGAAAACCTTGCTGATCCATTGCAGAGAAAAATCCTGGCTGATAAGTTTGTGGATGAGCAGGAGACTAGAGAGTGATCCAGCTGCTGGTGTTGATATGCTCATCTTGAACAGTCATGTTTAGGCTTCAGTGTAGCAAAGCAGTCCTACTCCATTTTTATTTAATACAATGACTACTTCTCTTAACTGGGGACTAACCCTCCTTCCTACAAACTGCTAGGGACGTCTAAGAAAGATCTGTTAGTGCAAAATTGGAAAAACAATGCTTAAGTTTTTAAAGACTGCTGAATTCTGAAAGGTATCCATCTGCACACACCCTTGGAGCAGGAATTGTGGCATTGCATATGCCTTCTGTGCAATACTCCATCCAAAAAGCTGCAACCTTCTACACTTGTAAGTGACAGCAGATATAACTCTATTTTGACTAGTAAACCAAAAAATGTATTGACTTAAGAAAGCAGCATTTTTCATTTTGAAAATGTCAAAACAAATTGTTGACAGTTCTGAGGAAAAAAAGGTCCCTAAGATCTGTTTGTTTGCCCCTTCTTAATAGAAACAAGACTTACAAAAACTCTCTGAGAAAGTTTATTGTTTTGTTGAGTCATTATATTCTAAGAAGAAAAAAATATTCAAAATCTTCTCAGCCATCCTGCTAATTCCTGATTTTTGCTGCTCTAATTTCCATAAGTAAAGAAGCATGTGCTAGTGATTCCTGGAATTACACATGAATATTTTAGTTTGTCATCTTCAACTCAGAGCAGATTAAAATTCTGTGACCTTCATTCAGTCACCATCTTGCTGTGAAGGGATTTATTCGTTTCAGTTTGACTCTTGTGCTCTTAACTTTGATAAAGGCCTTTCCTTTGGTGAAAGGATTTCAGTAGTAGCTCCTTGTTAAGCTAATTGTATACAGATTTCTAGAGTTGATTGTAATACTCCATTCAGTTTGAAATCTCCCATAGTAACTAGACCTTTATTCCGTTTCTATCTTGATCAAAATACTGAAAGTTTATGAGGTGATCGAGACCTACTCCCTCGTATCTTGTATCTGTTACAGGACCCATTAGAGGAAAAGTGCTGGATTCCCATTAAAATGGTTAAGACTGTAGCTTAGCATCTCACAGAGCACCAAGTGAAAGGATATAGGGGATTCACACAGGAACAGACTATTTTTCCAAGAAAGACCTAGTCCAACACACCTGACCTGGCTTGCATTGGCGACACGTTATGGCCCATCCTTAGCATGGCCACCTCCTGTAACCACTACTGAGGTGCAACGTGGCAGCACTTTTCATACAATGCCTTACTGAGCAAATTGTGCTGCATGCAAAATAGCCTGATGTATTGATTGCACCACAAAATGTAGAGAATTCATCAGTCTCACCTTAAAAATGGTAGCTTCAGAGTGCATGATGGTTTCAGCAATATTCAATCCCTTCCCCAGGCTCAGCTGGGTGGTTAGCAACAACAGTAGTTGATGAAAGCCTGTGAAAGACACATAAAATAACCTGGAAACTAATTAACAGTTTAATTGGCAAATAAACCTATTCTTTACCCCCAAATGTTTCTGAGGATTGTGCAAGTAATGAGGTGGAAAAGATTAGCATCAAATAAAACTCCAAAAATAGTACAGCAAAAAAAGTGCAAGACAGTAAAAGGTCAAGCTCAAGGAACATGAAATTCAACATTCAGCCTTGACTTGTCTGGCTGGGAGATATATATGGGTTGAAATCTTTATCTCTGACTAACATACAGCATAAGGCCTGAAGTTTTTGTAGTGAGATTGCTCCCATTTACACAAAAAGTTTAAAAAACATTAGAAAGAATATCCTTTTTTAATTGCCAATAATCACCCCTGAAGCTCACTAGCACAAAATTTTACATGGGCATTAGCAGGATCCTGATAAAGATTAGTCCTCCCCAGAAAAAGCAACAGCTATTTTACAGAGAATGGAAGTCATAAAGCTGTAAGGTCCTTGCTTCAGGGCATAAACCAGCTGCAGACACAGGAAGTTAAGAACAAACTTCTCCCTATGAGCTGATTATTGTTTAATGACCCATCATCATTTTAGTAATGAATGAATTATTGGATAATTAATTTATTTATTTTCTTGTGTTATCATACTAACTTGAAGCAAAGAAATCTCCAGGAATCAATGGCTTATTTTTTTAAGAACTAGGCACTAGTGTGCTGCCTGTCAGGGCTGGAATTTAAACAAATTTGCTCTTTTACGGGTTATATTGGGCTGTAATAACATGGAATGTGTGAGCAACTTCCAATTGTGGTACAATGACAAACACATAGAGTTTTTAACTATTGCATATCTCTGGCTTTGTGCGCTTGGACATGGTTCACGTAGAAAAATTGGAACTGGGTGGAGTAACACTATCTCCTAGGGATTCCCAGGAAAAGTGCATCCAGCTGGTCTTAAAGAAATAGTAAAAGCTGCATTTTTTTCTCCAGAAATACATGTGGGTGTTGAATACCAAGTAGCAATATGAGCTGCTTTTTCTGTAGGCTCAGAGGGAACTGACCGATAAATCTCATTATTTCCACGCTTAGGACAGTTGAGTCTGCAGAAAGACTTAATATGGAAGAAAGCTGGATTATGAAAACTGAAGGGTATGTCTAGACCAAACCAGAAAAGCAGATTCTTCAGGGCTGCAGATTGCTTCCACTCAGGAGAATAATACTGGAATCAAGAAAAGAACAAATTCTGAAAATCAAAATAAGAGCTTCTAGCTCTTCACTCTATCAGATATTGCTAATACAGAGAGAACAAAAGAGCAAAGATAAGCCCCCAGAAGGCCATGGGGAAAGATGTGGTTCCTGATGAGGACTTCCAAACCACTGTAAAACTCTTTAAAAGGACTTCAAAATAAATGACTGAGCTTTCACTGAGAGATCTACGCAGAATCAGAAAAGTTAAGTCTCCTACTCTAGCCTGTTGGAGTTGGTCTTAAGGTGCTTCTGGTTTTACCTCTGATGTCCTGTTCTCCACTAGAACATTTCCAGTGAGGAGAGGCAAATTAGTTCTGCCTCTTGAGTGTGAGGTTTTGAGAGATGCCAAGTACCACCTTCCTTTCAGAGAATTTGGGCTTGATTTGTGCTTTTATTCATCAAAGTGAAAGACTTTTTTCAGACCATGTCCTCTGGCTTCTCTACTGCCTATAGCTCTAGTAAAAGAGAAAGGGAATTAGAAGAGAGAACTCAGTCAATTCCATGCAATAACAAAAAGTGAGGGGATGATGAATACCACCAATCTTCTCCAAAGAAGGAGAATGACTGGAGAAGGGTACTGAAGAAATATAAAGTGGATGTTGGACAACCCAGGGCTTCCAGAACTCAAGGCTCTGATCAGGTTGACTACAAATGTCAAGGTGTTTGGGGAGCAAAACACAGGATAAGTCTTTCACAGTCAATTTCAAAATAATCAGTTGTGTGGTGAGTTTTCTTCCTATTACAAATGAATGAGAGCAAATAATATGGGGATGTACTTCACAAGGTAGAACTACCTTTCTCCAAAATACACTGCAGCACCACATCCTAGCAAAATGTAAGGTCCAAGTTAGCAGGTTATATTAATAGATTATAAACTAAAATATTTCAT
Organism: Oreocharis arfaki; assembly: GCA_013398015.1. Taxonomy (NCBI): domain Eukaryota; kingdom Metazoa; phylum Chordata; class Aves; order Passeriformes; family Paramythiidae; genus Oreocharis; species Oreocharis arfaki. The sequence continues at coordinate 193,256 of VZRR01012539.1, forward strand.
CAGAAACAACTTGAATCTAGGAAGTTTCAAATGAAACAGGACAACTCACCCAGCAGGCTGCAAATGAATCCAAGCTCAGCCGTGGGTGCTGTCTGTCATGAGTACACTCTGTCTTCAGAATACGAAAACCAAAAATTTCAGCTCTACAGTTCCAAGGCTGCAGTGCCAGCAGTGGTGTCAGCAGCCTCAGCCGGGAGTCTTGAGAGATTCTCTCTGTTAAGAAGTTTGAAAAATATCAGGATCACCTGGTCCGAGCTTCCAGCCATACAGGTGTGGTTTGCATACCTGCAGGACTACCATGGAATTAGTCCAAACCCAGCTTCTGAGTTATGCAGCTCTTACTTGGAGCTCCATCAGTCTTCCAGGGCTACTCCAGCTGTCATGACTGAGCTGGAAATTTCTATGTTTGTCTTCCCAGACTTTAAATTACATTCTTTACAATTTTTTACAAAACTCCTTATTGAAGTTACTTTCTTTTTTGTTCCCTGTAGAAAACTTGAAATGACTGTTTTATTCTTTTATTTCTTTTAAGCCCTCAGAAACAGAGCAGTTCTCCTATCTAGAGTTCCCTATAAGATCTAAACTTACACAATTAAACTTTCATTTCTCTATAGCCTCTGGGTTTCTTTTTGCTCTCCTTAATTCTGTTTTGTTGTTGTCATTTTCCTTCCTTCCT
>VZRR01012540.1:0-39703 GCA_013398015.1 Oreocharis arfaki
TTATTATTAATTATTATTATTTTTGGCTTGTTCTCTATGTGCACAGGTGACTTGTAGAGCATGTGCAGGACGAAACTGTATGAAGCAGCCTAAAACCATAATAAAATATTTGGTGAACGACCCTCGCATCTGCTTTGAAATGACGGTGTCGGTCTCAAGCCCACCAGTTTACGCAGAGCAGATCTCCGAGGCCACGGGTATTTCAGCAGCAGCTGTGCAGGAACCGAACTAGCGGGTCCCCGGGACCGGGGGTGATGTCTTTGCCAGGCAGGGAGCCGGGAGGAGCCGGGGTGAGGCGAGAGGAGCGGGAACGGGGCTGGCGGGGGATACGGATGCCCGAGGAAGAGGAGGCGGCATCGCTGCAGCTTCTTCTCTCCCAAGGGCTGAAGCTTTGGGGATTATCGGAGGCGAATTTTCTGAGAAGTACGAGGAAAAAAAAAAGAAAAGAAATATTATGGAGAGAAATGGTCGGGGCACAGCCCAGCCCGGGAAACTAAGCTTCCTCCCTCACCTGGCAGAGGCAAGGAGAAGATGGAGAATTAACAATTCTCCATGCCAGTGAAAGGCCATAACGGGGGCGAAATTATCCCAAATCGCCACCCCTGCGATGTGCCAGGAGCTGTCCCCACCATCCGCCTCTCTCGCTTTGTTTTGCGGCGGTTTTGCTGGAAGAGACCAAACGCCAGGTCCGAGGAGCGTGCTAAGCTTTTTTCCCCAGCAGAAGGATTTCATATTATACAATTTGACATTGATCTTTAAATCGCCTGAGCTGTGCTTTTTTTGTCTTCTCGGTCTCATCGCGTTTACTTCTCTGTCCTCAGAGAGATGCCTCCTCCGTAAGCTGATTGCTCGGCTCGTTTTATTTAGCAGCCGAAGCCTGGCACCGGGGGAAGCCGGGCAGCGCTGGGGAGCGGGAGATGCTCCGGCTCCCGCTCGGTTCCGGCTGCCGGCAAGGGCAGCGGCCGGGGGGGCACAGGGGCATTTCAGCTCCGTGATAGCTTAATTCAGTCCTGCTGCCTTTTATCGGGAGGTGTATTCCCGTCTCGGCGGTGACTTTCCCCCCTTTTGCCTAAGTTAGAATTTAAAACCTGTATTCAAGGCGTTTACACCGCCGACGCCTAAATCTGCGTTCCGTCCTCTAGTGCGTGTGCCTTGGTTTTCCTTGCAGACTGTTTCAGGGATGGGCCAGGTAGCAGGAATTTTTCAGCTGTTTTTTCAAGTCAATCTACAGGCAGCTCTCTCCCTGGTGGGGTGTAACGGGCAGATAATCAGCATTTTAGGAGTGCGGAAGGGTCGGATCGCAGGGCTGGGAGCGGGAGCAGCTGGGGTCTCCATCCGCCTTTGGGGTACCCACCTGCGGGAGGGTCCGGAGCTCACTTTGGACCCCAAACCCTGAGTTGTGTTGTCTCCTGAACCCCACTGGATTTAAGCCGTGCAAGAAGAGCCCGGCTTTGCTGCTTAAGCATCAAACGAAGCTGGCGTTTTACCTTGGGTTTGGGGTTCGCTGATGGGCAGCGCTTCCCACCCACGCGGTTGTTTTGGGAGCAAAAGCGGTGTTCTCCCTCAAAAAGGAATCTGCTGGAACACATCGTGTTCTTTCTTCATTTCTTTTCTTCCCCGGGAACCGGTGAATCGGATTCGATTTCTCCGTCGGCTTCTGCGGGCGGAGTAGCAGCGCTTATTGTGGGAAATTATAGCTTTCGGAAAGATATAAAGAGAGCGGAGAGCACATGCGCTCAGCGTCTGGTAACGTGGGATTTCTTTCCAACTGAAAAAAAACACCTGGAATTTGGACAGGAGGCAGCGGGTTAATGCTGCCTCTTTCGACAAAGGGTTTGAGTGCCATGAAAGATTCGGGATCGCCCCGAGTGGGCAGTGGAGGGACCCTCCCGCGGATGCTGGCGGAGAGACCACAAACCAACCCCTTCCGAAAGAGCGGCCGGGACGGGGAAAGGAGCACGGGGCCCCCGTGGGAAGAGCAGCCCCGCTGCCCGGCCTTGCTTGCTGTGAGAAAACGGGAGAACCGAGCTCTCTCAGCTCTGCTTCTTCCGCGCCGGAGCTCCGCAGGGGCCGGGGCCGTGGGGCTGCTCCGGCGCCTTTGGTTCGACCGATAAGACCCAAAATAAAAACCTGCGGTTTCCCCACCCGTTCCCCCCGTTTGTTTTTTTTACTTCTGCCCTTTCCCTTCCGTTACTGAAAGTGAATGCCCTTCCCCCGGTATTTTCAGCAATTTTTTTTACCCTAAAGGTCAGCCCAAGCCGTCACCCTCCCGAGCCTCCGGTTGTTTTAAAAATAATAATAATTATAAACGGGTAAGAGTGAAGGAGCTTGTATTTACACTAAACAAAACGCTCCGAAAAACGTCACTGAAAAGTCTGCCTTGAACCCTCTCTCTCCGGTTTAACAAAGAAGGAAAATATTGTATCAAAAGTGAAGTGAATGGGGAAGGCGGAGAAGAGAAACAGCTTTTCCTCTCTTCAGCTGGAAAGGGGGGGAGAAATGTTTGAATATTTCCGTTTCTTTTGAGAAGCGGGGCAGCCCCGGGCAGGGCTGAATGGGAAAGTCTTGTAAGCGGGCTGGGAGGCTGTCAAACCGCTCAGAGTAATCACTGCTAATGAAGGGGTCTCCAGCCCTCCCTGGGACAAAGGATGCTTACGAGTGTTCGCCGGGGCTGAATACCTAATAAGTTTGCAAGGGGGAAAAACGAGTGAGTTGTCCGTAAATTGATTTTTCGAGAGAAAAAAAAAAAAAAAAAGAAAAAAACCCAGGAAAAACTCCTTGCAACAAAAACAAAAAAAGGAAAAAGCAGAACGCTTGCAGGTTGGGGAGAGAGCCTGGCCCCGATGCAGCTGGGGACAGAAGGCCCACTTATCCAGGGAGCATTGTCCCAGTCCCACACTACAGAGGAGGACTGCTACTGTTTGCAGTAGAAACTGCGGTGGAGGGGGGGCTGGGGGATGTAAGAGCCTTGGAAAAGCTACACCGGCCTCTCCAGGCCGGGAGTACTGCCCCAGCTGCTGCCTGGCCCGTGCGGGTGCTCCCTGCACGCCCATCCTCGTGCTCCAGTCTACACAAACCTCTCAGAGCGTTCATCCCATCCCCACCCCACAGAAGGGACTGTCCCCTGTTTGTTCTGCCACTGCCTTTCGCCCCTTGTCTAATCACGGTGTTTCCTTTGCAGAACAGAAAAAGGGGGGTGTCTGGAAGTCCATCAAATATTGCACGGCCACCAGCACTTCTCTTGGCTGGGAGGGCTCCTGTACAAAGGGTCAGCTTTGGCTTCCTGGCTTGGAGCTGGGTGCTGGGAGATGTAGGAAGGGGCTGGGTTCAGGGGGAAACACGCCCGTGTGACAAGAAGAGCGCGTGTGTGTCACAGCTGTGGGAAGCAGGAGAGTGAGCCGCACTTTGGACGTTTCACGCATCCAATTAAAGGCTTGGGAGGATCAGACTCTCTCAGATCCAGTTACCCCTGGCCGCTGCTGGGGTAATACCGTGAGAGAGAGCGTAATACTCCCCAGCCACGTCTGCCCCCGCCTCCCAGCAATGCCAGGCACCGGCTTGTCCATGTTCCTGTTGCTTCTTTCTTTTCCAGGAGAAGATCCACGTGTTTGCTGGAGAGGAGGATGGAGGCATCAGAGGCCAATGGGAAAGGGCACTGTGGGGTGGAGAAGCTGCCAAACTTTGACCTGTCCTTTCCCTTGTCCCTTCCCCGAGGCTACCCTGCAGCCCCAGCACCCCAAAGGAGCCAGAACCCCAGGCTGACCTTGGTGTGCCCCCACGAGGTGGGCCCAGAGGGTGAGACCTAGCTGGGCATCCAGGGAAGAAACATTTTATCTTAGATCCTCCGAGGCTTACAGCACTTTGCACTCTATCAGTGTTTATTCTTGACACCAGGGTGACAGAAAAAGCCCGTGGATTTATGTTCCTTTCTGTCAGAACTGGCTGCAAGACCCCCAGTCAAAGGCCAGGAAAAGGCTTCCCTTTGTTCATCACTAGCTGCATCCAGCCTAAACTCCCCCATATTGCAGAAATTCCCTAGAAAGCTCATTTTAACCCCTCTGCCTTCTGATCTGTGACACAGGCCTCTCTGGCACAGACCTTTCCCTGCATGAAATACAGTTTGGAAGGAAATTTCCAGCTTTAATCTGTGTAAAAGCTAAGTGGGTTCACATACTTGTTCGCTCTGCCCCTTCCCAGAGGTGGGAGAGAGTCACTGTTGCCCTACAATCCTCCACACTTCATTAATTTTCTCCTTACACTTAGCAGAGCTGGTGCCATTACATCCCACTGGAGTCAGCCCGGAGCATCAGCCCTCACCACTGCTTCCACTATTTCTGTCCCAGAAATCCCAAAAATGATACCAGACACCCAGTACTCTCCCTTTATAGGCTCTTTTCTCACTGTAAGGGGTAAAACCCAGGGGACTTGTCCTGTAACTTGGGATTGTCCAACAGTGCTGAGCTAAACCCCCTTCTGTGGGTGACCCTGACACTCAGCATAGATGGGATGGGATCCTCATCCTCCCCACTTACTGATGAGGGAAAAGCATCTCCTTTCCAGCAATGCCCAAAGAGGATTTCTTCCACAGCATACAGCCGAATACACGGGTGAGACAAGACTTGCAGCTCACTATCCCCAAAATCTAGATTTGCAGCTCATTTTCAGGCAACCAGGACAGCCTTATCAGGAAGATGTCCATATGGAGACCAAACTTATGGGGTGGTCTCTCTTTTCCCTAGCACACCTTCATCCAGCACCCACTCCTGACTGGAAAACACCTGGCAGGATTTTATCTCTTTGTTGTCACAGGACCTGTCATGGAGCAGGAGGACGCTCTGCCGTGTCTGTGCTAATTAATGACCTGTCCTGATACTGCTGCCTGCTGGTCGGGGCACTGCTCCATGATTTTCAGCTCCCTCACCCTCCCAATAATGTGGCTGTGTTCGTGGGAAAGACTCTGCATGCCATGCTAGCTGTTGAGCTCTTCCCTAGGGATCGTGTGAGACAGCTCTGCCTGGTCTGCGGCAAACTCGAGCCAGGGACTCTTCTAACGTTTTAATAGGATAAGTGATGAACCTCAGTGCCCTCATATGCTTTAATGTACAGATACAGCCAGACTAAATCGCCTGAGACATCCCAAACAGCCTGAAGGATTTAGACACATCTCTTTATTTCCATTTAAAGCTGTTCCTCTTGATACTCCCTTGTTTTTCTTTTCTTTTTTTTTTTAGCTGTCTAATATAAAGCAAAGATGTGAGAAGAGAGGTTGTCATAATCTAGAGGTAGGAGCAGAACTGAAGCATCTATCTGTCCTGAGCACCCCCATCTTATTTGCACCAGTCTCAGAAGTTCAACCTCTTCGAAAACTCCACCAAGGCTGGATAAAGGTTTCAGAGCGGAGCCTCTAAGAGATAAACAGCCGCTGCTGAGATCTGCATGCACACACAGGTATCGATCAGCAGAACAAGCTTCTCAGCCTTTGTTCAATAACTCCATAGTAACCCCAATGACACACTGGTTGGGGCTTCTCCAGGACAAGCAGGAAGTTTTAACCCAGCACTACCTTCTCTTTTTCAAGACCTGTTGATTTCAACAGAGAGCTCTTAAAAGGGAGAGAAGGACTTGATTTTTTCATCTGGAAGCCTTTTTCTGGTCTGAATCTTCTTTCAATGCCTCTAGTCATTCCGTTCAGGACAAAGCCATCCTGTTCCTCCCAGTTTCACCCATTGAAATGCATGTGTTTTTCAGAAGCAATTCTTGAAATGCTTTCATAACATGTAGCTGTAATGCTGAGGTAACTGAGGATGGAATGAGAGCTCTTCTCCCAGAACTTTGTATGGGAGGGTAATTGTCCATTAAATGTACAGTGAACCAGCCACACACAGGGACACACAGCTCCGGTCTCTTTCAGGCACCTCGAAGAAACACAGGAGCACACAACCATTCCTCAGGGTGCAAATCACTGTGCCTGCAGGCTGGGAAAAAAGCCTTCTCATAAACATCTCTATGAGGACATTTGTATCGGAAACCGCTCTTGAGGCCAGGCCATTTCTTAAGTCAATCTGAAGACTTTATAGGTCGTTCTTCAAAATTACCTTGGCTTGCAACCCCTTTGTCTACCACACCTTCCACTAGTGCGGATCAGCAGCCAGTCTCTGGAGTCACCCTGGGCACAGATGTCCCCAAAACTGACATGGAGGGGGTTGGTCTCCAGGGGCTGCCGTGTGGTCAGTGGGAGAGAGCAGTGCCCAGGTAGGTGACTCAGGGTGCCTAATCCCACTCTGGTTACGCTGCCGCAGTAATCCAGCCCCGTCAATCTGGCTCTGTTGCCCGGACAGCCGGCCCCACCCTCCTCCCCCTCCGTCCTTAGCAGCGAGGAGATCTAGGCAGTTTTAACCAAGATCAGCTCTCTAACCAAGTTCACTGTCTGCCAAGGCTCATCTCCGCCTCTTGACCGCAGAGTGAGAGGAGACTCCTGAGGCCAGAGCTGATTTCTGTGGGTATTGTTCCCACTCAGTCGGTGATCCTTTTTATCCCCTGAGAGCCCCAAGTGCTGAAGGAGTGATGCAAACCAATTTGGTTGTTGAGCTTAAACTGCTGGAGTGTTTCCTGGCAGACTCATGTGGCAGGTCACTCGTGGGTCAGAAGGACTTCAGGGCTCCAGTGATGGGATGCCTTCTGCAGGGAATAGCTCTTGAAGCAATACTAGAGCCACATTGCTCCTTGAGAGCAAAAAGTTCATGGCTTCTTGGTGGATCTCATTGTTTTTCAACTTTTTGAAGCTATTTTGCCCAATAATATTTCATTTTATTACTATTCAATGCTAATAAACATTCCTATTACAGTATTTTAGCTGTTTTCTGCCGTTTTCTTTAGGCTTTGCTTCTGATGGAAAATCACTGTCTCTTTGCTAAAGAGATGAGCCACAGGAATTCTGCTAAAAATCTTCCTCGCAGCAGCATCCTTGGTGTGCGCCGGACTTGATGGACATGGTTGTTCACCAGCATCAGGTCTTGCCCTTCACCCATCCTTCATCATACGTTGGGTTTCAAGTGTCTCATCTCAAAATTAAGTGTTTGTAGGACTGGGGCTTTAAGCAGATGAAATATTAAAAATTACGTTTTGTAATGCAGTCTCAGAGTAAAGTGAATGAGCTGCTCTGCCTGTGGCTTGTTTTTTTTAGAGACATAGTATTTGTTCTACTACTTATTGATGTTGCTAATTGCCATCTGAGGGTTTGGAAGGGCAGGGCAGCAGGCTACTTTGCTGGATGTGGAGCCCTTCTGTGACAAATGAGCTCTGAGAAGCAAAGAATTTGCTGTAGCAGCCCTGGAGTATGTGCTTCATTTTGCAGTATGTGCTGCATTTTGCAAAGGCACCCAGTGCTCTCCATCTCCTTGCAGAGAAAGAGCTGCTGCTACTCAGCTCTTTTATTTAGGAAGCCACAAAACGCAGCTGCCTTGTTTTAAAAGCCTGAATTTGAAAATGCTGACCCAAGATCTTAGGTTTGGGCCATGCTTGAATGCTTGCATGTTCCCTTTCCTGAATCAAGACCAGATTCTTCTCCCTCTCTCATGCCCACACACATATACACACACAGAGGGAGGAGAGGGAGGAGGCTGCAATTGAGGGAGCTCTTAGTGTTCTGTCTAAACTAAATGTCCATTATGGAAATAAACATGCACGAGGAAGAAAAAAAAAACATTGCATCCACATTAGCCATTGAATAGGTTATTACTTTACATGTACAGTGTACAACTTTTCATATAGCTGGTATCTCTTGTACTGGAGCATGAACATTAACCTTCTACAGTTCACCTTGGTTTGCAAAGTGCAAGAATCAATTCGCCTAAGATGGATGTTCACATCTAGTTAGCTTTCTGCATTATCTCAGCTGGAGAGGTCACTAAAAATAGTTGTATAGCACTTTAAATTTTCAACAGGGAGACTTTATTATCGTTTAGATCCATCATCGCTGCTTTACCTACCACGGTTCTTCCAGCTGAAATAATGCACAGAGCTGGTAGTGGCTAAGTGTTTTCAGAGTTCATGCACTGATGAGCAGGACAGCTTGGACAATATCTGAATTGCTAGCAACAGCAAACTGAGCAAGCTGCATGGGCAGTGTAACACTGGTTCAGTAAATCCCCACTGCTTCAACTATTTCATCAGAAATGCCTTTTCTTCCCCTGCTTTCCTGCTCTGCAGAAGCAGGACTGATCTGTCACCATGTGCTGCCCTGATGCTGCACAGTCACCTTCATGACCAGCGGTCCCCAGCCTCCCCACAGTCCTGCTGCCATCAGTGGGACGTTTGTGGTGCCAGGAAGCATCGAGGGGCTGCGGGATCATACCCACATTGTGTGGGAGAGGGTGACAGAAGAAAGGCTGTTCTTAGCAGTGCTGCAGCACGATTTTCACTTGATATCTTTATTGCTTTTAACGATTTCCTGTGCTTTGTTACAAATAAGTCACCTTGCCAAGGCCCTCACGGCCTTCCAGGCATTACAGCTTGCTGTTCGCATGTCACCTCCGAGTGTCACTGCACACGGGGGGTTGTAGGGACACATTTTGTCTGTTAGGTTTGTTTGTGCTGCAGGACTGACCCAGCCATTGTGAGGTTTCTGAGTTTCACCTTCCAAGCACACACACGTGAGAGCACAGTGCCTTGGCCCAGTGCCTTGGCTCAGCTGCTCACACTGGCATTGCTGATCTTGCTTGCACTTATAGAATATTTAAGCCGTGAGGGCAAGGCTCAGGGAAGACATGAAATGCCTGGCAGCACAAGCAAAGTATCAGAAGACACCAAGAGTGATGGAGCAGAGTGATTCCTTCATTGCATTGCAAAGTAGGTGTAATTAATGAATTGTTTCTTTCATTTCTTTGATACAATTAAATTATAGCGCATATATACGTATATGTATAAAATTAATTATTTAATTAAGAATTACATTAATATATATCCAGTATATACATATATAAAATTTTATTGTTAAATATTTAATAGAATTTAATTTTTTGTTGCATAAATAAATAAACAATCTTTCTTTCGGTATTAATTGCTGAGATCTACATTGCATCTCACTGTCAATCCAAGCCAGAACCAAACACATCTTAATATCAGCAGACAGGTTCTCCTTGACTTCAGTGACCATTAGATCAGATCCTGCAACAACAGCATGAGACGACTCTCAGGGCTTTAATTAACTGGACATTAAAAACTTTGTAGCAAGCTGCACAACAGAACCCCAGAGAAGTCTTTTTCCACCCTTGCAATTCTGCATCGTATCTCCAGAAGAGGCTGTGCTGCCAGGCATTGAGAAAATCCAGAGCACCTCTCACTGTCTTGCACCTTGGGGAAATGGGCTACAGCTTCCCTTCTGGAGCTAGAAGGAAACCCTTGTGATGGGTATCAAAATGGATAAAATCAGAGCATTATAGGGTAGTTTGGGCTGCAAGAGACCTTAAAGATCATCCAGTTCCAACCTCCTGCCAAGGGCAGGAACACCTTCCACTATCCCAGGTTGCTCCAAGCTCCATCCAACCTGGCCTGGAACATTTCCTGGGATGGGGCATCCACAAACCCAGTCAAATTAAAATTAGCCATCGCTCGGAAGTCTAGGAATATTTTCAACTGCCAACATCTTTGTGAGGGATGGAAGGAGCTCTGGGTGTTGTGTGGTCTTATTCCTCTCTCTCATTTCTTCCTCAGAGGTGTTTCAGAAACCAATGTTAGAAAAATGAGTTACCTGTATTTTTTATCTTGCAAATGTTTATTCACAAGGAGACTCCTTCAGTCAGTACTGTTCTTAACAAGTCAGGACTGATCATATCCAGCTGGCATCTCCTACCAACCCAGGAGGAAAGCTCCAGGTTCCGAGGGCGCTGATGGACCTTTAAGTCAGGGATACACCAGATTAACAGAGCTTTTACTAAAAGTCAGCAAATGCAGAAGTCTGTGAGCTGAGGGCTATGCTGGCATGGTGGGTTAGTCATGGCTCTGGCGTCCCCCAAGGACAAAGCACACAGACATCCTGACATTGCCCACACTCATGAGACAGCCATGGCCCTGCCACAGCCCCAGCTCACACCCTCACACCCTCAGAGTGCCACCCACCCCAGGGCACTGGGACCCTTGCAGCACTGATGCATTAGAGGCACCAGACCCCAAAACCAACAGGATTTGGGGCAAGTCTGAAGCACTTGGAGGAAGTACTTGGGTGTTCTCGTGGTGGATCCTCTGCCCTGCAGTGTGTGTCTGCTCATCACAAACTCTCCCTTGTCCATGTGCTCTTTGCTTCAGCATCTTCTCAACCCCTGTGGTCCCCTCCTTTCTGCTCCTCCTCTTTTCCAGCCTTCTCCCATCACCCTTGGACAGGCCCTCTCCCCGTATCTCTCTGGAGCTTATCTAATCCCCACTGAGGCTCCTGGAAAGACCTGGCACCGATGTGGGCCCCTCTGCTAACACTACACACCTTTTCCACCACCCCCCACCTGTCGTCGTCATACCAAACCCAGAGGTGAACGTGGCCTGGCAGCAGGAGGAGATGCCAGAAAAGAACAGAGCGCCGTGGTCCTGGGAGGAACCCCACAGTGAGGGACTTTTTGAGACACAAAAGGATTTCCCACCCATGAACCTCCCTTTGAATTGTGAAGGAGTTTACCACCGAAAGCATCTCATGTCTCAGCACACCTAAACGTGGTGCTAATTGTCACAGCATCACCTGTCTGGAAACTCAGCTGTGAGCACCTTTTCTCACATCACATGTAAGAAAAAAAGCAAACAAAAAAAGCATTGTTTCTCTCCTGCTGTAACAGTCACCCATCTCTTAGAACCATGTAAACCCCCCAAGTTCTTGAATATTAATTCAAAAATTCTCCCACTCAGTTATTAACAATGAAAGCATGGACTTTTTTCCGATATGGGTGTCTTCTGGACATAAAATTTACAAACAGATACAAAGGCCGCCACACATGAGAAGGATCCAATGTTGATTAAAATGTGTAATCCACAGAGTTTATGGGCACACTGGGACACTCTGTGGATAATGCATTTTAATCTCAGATGTTTAGGGCTGCAGGTGAAAGGTTTAACCAACTGGAGAAGACCCCAATAGCACCGAAAGAAAGAGAGAGGGTTTCAAAGGAAAGGAGGCACTCCCCTAATGGATCTTCAGTCTCTACCCTCACTCTACTGAAAGACTCCGATTTCAGTGTCTTATCTCAGAATTGCATTTCCACGTTGAATTGCCAGCGAAGAGAGCATGGGACTGCAGGTGTCCCAGCCCATGCTGAGTGCAGAGCACAGCAGAGCCCTGAGGGTGGCCTGGGCAGAACAGATGAATACACCTGAGGGTGAGCAAGGTGTGAGGGAGCCACTGCCTGGGGTCCAGACCCTGACAGGCACCATAGCACATTCTGATGTGCTTGCACCCCCCTTTTCATCCGCAGCCCTCTGGGAGCCCCTCTGAGTGTGCCCAGGGGAAGAGGCTGGTTCTGCCCTCCACATCTGTGCAGCTGATTTCAAAGCCCAAAGCTGAGTGTACCATTTCCCCACTGACATGAGCAGGTCCCCTGGTGCTACTGCTGGGGCAAAAATGGGTAAATTCAGGCTGAGGAGAGGAGATTGTGCTGGAGCACACAAAACCAGCCCCGAGGACCCTCCCTCTGCCTTTTGGGAAGGGGCAGCAGCCTGGATTAGGGCTAAACGGATTTGTGCTTGCAGGACCCTGGGTCTCTAATTGGGTTTTTTTTTTAATTCCTGTAATCCTGGATGATTTGGAGCAGATGCTTCGAGATTACTGCCAGGGCCCAAAGGTGACTGCAGGAAAAAAACAGTCAGAGCCTGGCTGAGCAGAGCAGTGGGCTGGGGGTGCTGCTGTCCTCGGGGGCTTCTCCCCTGCTTGGAGGGGCTGCAGCACCAGCAGGGGTTGGCCTGAGCTGGGTTTTGGCCTTGCAGCAGGATTTGGGGTTACTGGAAGTTGCTTTTGCTCTCCCAGCAGCCTGCAGATGGGGGAGGATGGAGCCCATTTCCCAGGAGATGGCTGATGGGAGAGACAAAACCATACGGAGTTGCCAGAGAGTTCGTTCTTCCTGCCTGCTCCTGAGCATGTGTGAAAATCCCCTGGGTGTTGGCAGCAGCCCTCACACCTGAAACCCCAACGTGAAGCTGTGAAGGTGCCCTACCAGCCAGCCACAGCTTCAACAGATCCTGTGAGCCAGATCTTTCTGTACAACCCATCAAAGGATGAGAATTCAGCTGCTGCTGAGTTTAACACTGATGGGGACAGACTTTTTAAAAGGCAGTAGGACAACGGGTAATGGTTTTAAACTAAGGGAGGGTAGTTTCAGTCTGGATATGAGGAAGACATTTTTTATGATGAGGATGGTGACGTTCTGGCACAGGATGCCCAGAGCTGGTGGATGTCCCATCCCTGGAAACATTCAAGGCCAGGTTGGAGAGGTCTCTGGGCAACCTGGTCTAGTGAAAAGTACATCTGCTCACTGCAGGAGTTAGCTAGATGGCCTTTAAATGTCACTTTCCACCCAAACCATTCTGTGATTCTATGAAAGCCTGCTAAACAGGCTTGGTCTGGGCTTGGCACCATCCTGCAGCTCTTCTCCAGGGCGCTGATGGAGCTGAGCAGCTCCTGTGTGACACCAAGAGACTGCATCGACCAGAGACACAGCAAGAGGCAGGGGACAGGAGGGCAAGGAGTTTGGTCCAGGAGATAAGTCAAGGGGTTGTTCAGCCTCAAGAAAAGGAGACTCAGGGGGGACCTTCTCACTCTCCACAACTCCCTGACAGGAGGGGGCAGCCAGGAGGGGCTCAGGCTCTGCTCCCAGGGAACAAGGGACAGGACAAGAGGAAATGGCCTCAAGTTGCACCAGGGTAGGTTTAGATTTAATATTAGGAAAAATTTCTTCACTGAAAGGGTGGTCAGGCATTGGAACAGATGGAGTCACCATCACTGGAGTGTTCAAAAGGCATGGATGTGGCACTTTGGGACATGATTTAGTGATGAACATTCCAGTGCTGGGTTATCAGTTGGACTTGATGGTCTTAAGGGTCTTTTCCAAGCTCAACCATTCTATGATTCAATGAAAACGAGCTTTATACCAGCTCAGGGAATTCTGAGGATATTTCAAAAAAACCCAGTCTATAACCACCTCCTGCACAATGTAAAAACTCATTGAGGATGATGCCCAGGAGCCCTTGTGTTTTCTTGGCCCAACAAGACTCTGCTGTCCATTCATTATCTCTTCCTTCCTTTGTCTCTTCACAGCTCTGGGTAGGATGAGCTGTAACCTGCGCTTGAACATTGGGAAACAGCTGCCTCACCTGTACAAAATGTAAAGAGGCTGGATCCAAAAGCAAACCTGTGTTTGTGGGTTCCAGCAATAATTTTGCAAGTCTCTAATGCTGCAGCTTCAAGCAGCCATTTAGGCTAAAATCTCTTCCCTGATCTTAATTATTTAACAAATACCATACAAAGACATGTAATATCTGCAATATTCATGGCCTTGGCAGCAGGCTGAAAACACTTGGATCTGCTTGGGGTTATTCAAGGTTTTCCTTTGAAGACCAGTAGATTTCCATTGCTCCTCTGTCACTGAACATTGCCATACAACATTAATAGCACATAACTGATCATTCATAGGCCATTTGTGAGAAAATGATGGCTCAGAGGCAGTTGCAGTAAACAAAAGCACATCTTAAAAAGCTTAAACAAGATGTGTGTGCAGGCTGACTTGTACAAGGCAGAGATTAACTACGATTATTAGTAAATACAAGCCCCGAGCCAGGGAAGCACTTAAGCACGATCTTCTGCCCCGTTGGCTTCCCAGAGCAGCCTCTCAAAAAATGCCTGGGATACTTCAGGGTGTTCCCAGGCTCAGTGCTGGCTCATGGTGTGCAGGATCTGGGGCTGTGATGCCAGGGCTGTAGTGACCCTTTCCTATGAAAGCTGCTGTGCAGGTGGATGCCAGTGGTGTTTTCCTCGTGGGACAGGTATCATCTTCCTTTATCGCTCGGAAAGGAAGGGAAGAGTTTATCTGGTAATGTTTATGTTAAATGTTTGGATAGAAAAGCTTATAGCCAGGCAGTTTTATCGCTGCTTGGCAGAGCCAGCTGCTTAGAGAGGCTTTGGGTCAGGCTATTTAAAGGCACCATTGATCCCCAGCCTACTCCCTGCAGCTACGAATCTGTGGCTGGAGAGGAGTGAGACCTCAGACCTGCTGAGGGTGGCGGGGAGAAAAGGGGTCCAGAACACTGCTGCAGGAAAGCATGCAGGTGTGGATGAGGATGGAAGATGTGTGTGATGAAGGATGAGCAGAGCTGTGTCTGTGCCCCCACACGCCGTGTCTGGCTCTGGAGCTGTCTCGGTGTCGAGGCAGGGCTCACCCGGCTGGCACCGATCATCACCGCATGGATCAGCCACACAAACACCCCCCGTACCCCATCCTGAGCTCGAGGGCTGGGCCAGCTGAGGTGGCAGCAGGGACAGGCAGCAGGAGCAGGGGGTTCCTGTGCTCAGGGAGGGGAGCCCGTGGCCATGGGGAGAGCTGGAGAAGGAGCTGGAACTGCTGGGATTTTTAAAATTTTATTTTTCCCTAGACAATATATTTTTTTTCCTAGATAGTAATAGAATTATCATAGCATGATAGTCATTTGGGTTGAAAGGAACATTAAAGACTGTTTTGTTCCAACCCCCCTGCCAGGAACACCTTCTGCTAGACCAGGTTGCTCCAAGCCCTGTCACACCTGGCCTGGAACACTTCCAGGGATGGGGCAGCCACAGCTTCTCTGGGCAGCCTGTGCCAGGGCCTCAACACCCTCGCAGGGAAGAATTTCTCTCTAATATCTAATCTAAATATCTTATAGTTCTAATCCTCTTTTAATTTAAAACAGCTCTCCCTTGTCCTCTCACTTCCTGCTTGTGTAAAAAGTCATTTTTTCACTTTATTATAAGCCCACTTCAGGTATTAGAAGGCTACAATAAGGTCTCCCCTTCCCTTCTCCAGGCTGAACATCTCCAGCTCTCTCAGCCTGTCCCCACAGGGGAGCTACTTCAGCCTTCTGAGCATCTCCGTGGCCTCTCTGGACTCGCTCCAGCAGGTCCGAGTATACCTGAGACAAAGTTCTGGGCGAGGATCTGACCTCCAGGTCCCACTTTACCCCCACTCTGCCTTGTTAAAGCCGCTCCCGCTGACTCAGCCCCTGGCTCCAAAAAAACCCTTAAATTTGCGGGGGGATTTGGGTGCACCCGTGCTTGCTGCCGTGCCCCACAGCCAAATTCCGAGTCTTTGAGAGAAAAGAGAACTCTCTGCCGTCCGGGTGGGGTCGGGGCGGGGCTCGGGGCGGTGCCGGCGGAGCCCCCGCGGCCCCTGCGCTGCCGCGGAGCAAGAGCTCCACCGTGTGAGAGCCGGGAGCCGCGGGCACCCAGCGGGCAGCTCCCATAGCCACAGCTATACCTTTATTTACTGTTTAATTCATCATTATTAATCTTTTTTTTTTTTTAAGTTTAAAAATATGTTAGAAGTCAAACCAAAACAGCACCAGCACCACCACTGATCCGCAGCGCAGTTTATCCGGGCTCTCCCAGAAGGACGCACGGATCGTGGCAGGAGTGGACGACACATTGCTCGATATTGCCCGGATTGCAGCCTGCTGCACTGCGTCTCCTCAGAGCCCGCAGCAATTCCGCGTGGGCTCCGCTGTTTGTTCTGCCCCGCGTCTGACAGATCGCTGTGGGACACAGCCTCCCGCTCAGTCCCCTTTTCTGCTTCTGCCGAGAGGACGAGGTCACAGATTTGTCATTTTTTTGGTTTGGTTTATAATCTCTGCAAGGGCTGCAATGGTTTGATGGTCCCACTGGAGTTTGCCTCTTGCCGAAACTGTTCAAACACAACAAACCACAGAGCCGTGTTTTGTGCTTGCTCAAATACGTCCGTTCCCATCCTTCTGATGCACTTCTCTTCTCAGTGCCAAGCCCTGCCAGGGCTCACCCAGGGCCGGCCCAGAGTGGTGAAGAACTGGGTGTCACCTCCAAAAGGCTTAGCAGGAGCTCGGGGACACCTCAGAGATTACATCCGTGGGATAAGGGCTGGCAAACCTCATCTTCCAGCCTGGCAAATAAAACCCGTGGTGTTGTGCTAGAGCTGTGTGAGAAGAAGGACCTCTGGGGTTGTGTTTGGTGTTTCCCCTCCCTGGGGTTTCTCTCTGACTTTGCTGCCCTGTAAAAAACAAATCTGCCTCTTCTGGATACGTGAGTCCTGGGTCAAGCTGGGAGGTTATTCTTTCCTGGGGTTTTTGGTACCTGCTGCCATTCCCCACTGCGCACTACCCCTTTTCCCTCTCCACCAACGGATTTTTTGCAGGGACCGGAGCACATTGATTTCCTTAGTGATCCCCTCAAGTGTTTGCTTTCCGTGCCTGCCCTTCCCTGATGAGATTTGGTGGACAATCACCCCTGCAGCCCCCAGGAAGGCAGCAGTGTGTGTCAGAGTCGATTGACCCTTCTCGGACAAACCCCAGAGCTTCCCCTCTTCCCCTTCTCCAGAGAGGGCTCTGACTGCAGTGGATGCCGAGCCATCCCAGGAAAGCCTTAAACGCCGCGGGATCTGAGTTCTGGGAGAGGAAGCCCAGGTCTTTTGATGCCACCTTGTGGAAACGTCGCTATCCTGCCTGCACCAGTGCCAGTGTCACCTCAGGGGCGTTTGTGGGCGGCGGGCTGGAGTGCAGGTGGCTGGGGAATACCTTGGGGTGAGGTTGGGTGCAGCCGATCTCATTGAGGCTCAGGCGTGCCCAGAAAAGCCGCTCTGGAGGGACGAGAATCCTCCCACGTGAGGGCAGCCCAGGCAGTCCCCTGGCAGTCGGTGTCACTTGTGTTGTCACCACAGCGGTGGCAAGAGGTGACACGAGGATCGTGAGCCTTGTGGCACATCAAACGATACCCTCGGGGGGAAACAGATCAGCTGCTGGGCGTGTGAGTGCCTGCTCCGGCCTGTGCTCCTCGTGCTCCTCCATCCTCCCGTGGCAAGAGGTGCAGCAAGAAAAGCACCTGCTCTCGAAGGGATAGTGAGAGCTGGAGAGAGCCTGGGACAAGCTTTAGGTCTGTAAACCCAAAACTGCAGGGCAAACTCGTGTCAGCTCAGCAGCCAGCCAGCCAGCAAGGTCCAAATTCCTGCCCGTGCTGCCTGGAACAAAATCCTCCACGCTTGCGCTGCTGGCCAACCCTGCCCTGGCTGAGTCCTCTGCCATGGAGAAGGGTAACCAGGTAACTCTCGTATCTCCAGGTATGCCCTTGGCATTTTAACACCTGGATAGGATCAAGGTCCTTATTAAATGGACTTACAGGTGTTTTGTGTTCATAAAAACCACCCAAAAAAGAGGATCTGTGCATGCCCCATCCACTGCAGCTCTAAGAACTCTAAATGCATCCCTCCCAGGAGAGCATCCTTGCCAGCAGGCTACAAGCTGCAGGATTACGGATTGATTGGAGGATGCCAGAGGGAACTCCTTCCTCATGTTGAGTCTGGACAACAGCAAAGTCAAGAATTTTCCTCTGCTCTTGGTTCACCGGGCTCGTGCTTCACTGTCTCCAGCAGGAGAAGCTTTTGGCTAATCTGGCAGATAAATTAGTGCCTGAGTGGCACTTCTCTGAAAGGCAGTCAGAGCCCTTCCCAGACGTCACACAGCATCAGACATCCCACAGATTACAAAATTTGCACAATCTGTGCCTTAAATCATTACGAACATCTTGCTTAAATCTGTATACCCTGATTCCAGCCCCTATCATTATCTTCTGATAACCCAATCCAATCGTGCTTATGTTGTTTTAATCTGGAAAATGAGGGCAATGAACAACCTTTAAAATCTGAAAATAAATAGGAAGATGGTATATCTTGGTGTGTGACTCTTAATTTAAATTTTTCTTCCTCTTGTGTTATCATGGTCTAGCTTACAGTTTAGAAATCACAATAACTTCTGAAATAGCAAAAGCTGCAAATTAAATGAGCCTAAATCAGGTACCCACACTGAGTACAGTCCATGGGACCTGGCTGATTCACATCCAAGATGTATTTCAGGATATTGACACTCTCAAGGTGTTACCACCTGGGGTACTTCGGAGGAGTAAAACCCACACAGGAGGTCAGCAGCAAAATATTGGGTATTTTCCAGATGCAGAACTGGAAAACCCACATCACTGCTTTGGGAGGGGAGTCCCAGGGATGCTGCTCTGCCATTTGCATGGCTGAAAAAGGGATTTATTGAGAGAATGAGGAAATACTTACTAAATTGTGTCCTATACCATGAAGCTTCTGTTTGGATACCAACCAGTGAGAAATCCCAGGGAAGGAGTCATAATCAGAGCCGAGCCAAGAGCTGTGAAAATGCGACCCTCTGAAAAGTCAGGTTAGGAGTTCTTTCCTAGCAGCAGTTTTCAGCTTGATATAAATGTTATCACTTGGACATTCCTTGGTTTATACCATTGGGATTTTCTTTGAAAAGGCATGGCATGATCTCATGTTTTCCTTTCCTTTAAAAACCTTTAGGATTGAACCACAAATGGTATTTTCCTGTGAAATCCAGCTCCTCTGCCCAAGGGGCTGCATAGATGGGCAGCAACACAACATTCCTTCCCAGGTCTGATGGAAATGCGTCTGCATTCATAAATTTAAACATCTGGCTCCATTGCAAAGTAGGTCAGAGCTCATCTGTCAGAGAAGGATTTGTCAGAGATACAGGGAATTGTATTTTGTCCCTCCCGTGTCATTTGTTCAGCAGCTAAATCAGAGCAGCGGTTCCCTCCACAGGTGCCGGGAGGCGGTGGCCGTGCCCCGAGGGGGTAAATGTTCCCCTGCAGGGGAATTAAAGTGTGACCGATCCCTTCCCTGTGTGTGCTGCGCAGGGGAGATGCGGCAGATCGTGATGCCACACCGGTGTGCACCAGCCTGTCCCTGAGCCTTGGCAGGTCAGTGGGAACAAGAAAACGCTGGAGAAAAATCTGTATTTCAGCCAATGCTGTGGTTGCTGCTGGGTGTTTGCAAATGTGCTACAGGCATAGCTGTCACCCCATGGTTTAGGTGGCATCAGGTACGACCATGGCCAGCTCTGTGCTGACCATCTCTGGGACTCCTCTCTCCTTAACCTGAGCACCATTCCAGCCCGGGAAGAAAGGCTTTCCAAAGATGTGTATATCTACAGAAAGGGACAAGAGCAGTTTCTTGAAACAGCATCTGCTGGAAAGTCTCTCTGTCAGGCTGCTTTGAGGGCAAAACCCTCTGGCCTGGGTGTCACCTCCACATCTCCTCGGTGTGGTCCCCGGCACCTGGTCAGCACCGTGGCACCAGCCTGGCCACCTCCAGCCCCACCAGCACCTGCCCTTCCCCTGCTGTCAGCAGACCCCACCCTCCCCGACGCACAGCCCTTGGGGTCTCCTGCCCAGAAAGCCGCAGGGGGAATGTTTCAGGCCGTAATATGGGATGTCGCAGCCTCACTGCACTGCCAGCCCCAGGCAGCTTCCAGCCGTCGGTCCTGCCCTGCGCGTTTGTACCCGTGCCCTGTGCTGGGAACAGCTCCCAGAAACCCTCCAGACGCGTCCCAGCCTAAGGAAATGCCCGAAGCACATGCTCCAGCCCGGAGGTAGCGCGGCGGGGCCACTGCTGCCAAAATCCCCGGTAATTAAAGTCCTTTCCCCGCAGTCAGCAAAGGCCGCTGCGGTTCCCGGCGCCGGCAGCGGGAGCTGCATCAGGGGGAGGTGAGAGCGCTGGGCTGAGCCTCCCGGGGCAGGGGCTGCTCAGAAAACACCAGGGAAACAGCCCCGACACCCGCCGAGGTGAGCCCGCTGCCTGGCAGCCGCTGCCCTCTGGAAACAGCGAGCCAAGGAAGGGCTGATCTCCGTCCCCTTCTGGGAAAGTGCCGTCCCCGCAAGGTAAGGCTCATCCAGCTTTGCATCCCCGGGCTGGAGCTGGGCTGAGCTCGGGCAGAGTAGCAGCGGGGTTAGCACAGGTTTGGATCCAGAGCGGAGCATGAGCCAGTGGTTTGGCCCTAATCTACTGGAGAGCTACAGAAAATCGGCAGGAAACAGATCCAGTCCCAGCTTTCCAGGAAGGGTTACCCAGGTAAAACAGGGTGTGAAGGATCCCTGGATCTCAACAGAGTGTTAATGATGGAAGAAAAAATAGGAGAATGTTTAAAGGGGCAGTGAAATCATCAGCCAGGAGACTGGAAGGGGCCGATAAGAGCTAATTTTATTTATCTTTACAATTAAAAGGGGTCAAAAGCGAAGTGTGGAGCTGAGCCCGGCTGTAACGCCATCCGTCTCATCCACGCCACAAACGGGATGGGCTGCCAGACCCATTCCCAGCACCATCACTCCTCTTGGAGACTTCATTTGAATATTTTCACGAAGATTCTGGCAACTGCCTCCATGCTCCTCGCCAGACTAGAGCCCAGCTGTGCCTGCAGGAAGAGGGAGAACCTTCGCGGTTGCTCCTGCAGCCTCCACAAACACGGCTGGCACAGGGCTCCTGGAGTTGCTTCCTTTATTTCCATTTAGAGAAATAACCAAGGAGGAGGGTGGCTGACTCTGCCCTCAGCCCTGCCCTGGCTCTCTCTCCCCTGTGCAAACAGAGCAGGCTGGACACGAGAAGCCCAAGGAACACCTACAGGCACGTGTGGGTGCTGCTTAAGGATGGGAAGCAGCCGCGGAGGAGCCTGTTTGGATCAAAGTGCCCCTGAGGCCAGCACACAGGGATGCCCTTTTAGGGGCTGAACCCCACCGTGATGGGTTGGAAATAAGAGGAGGATAAGACTAGAACAAAAAACATAAGAAGGCTTCTGAGAGATGTTCCTGTGCAGGTGTGGCCGTATCTTTGCAGTCTTCAGCTGCTACGAGTGACAGCAGCCCAAGCTTTCCCACCCAGGGATGAGGGAAAATTCAGGTCCCTGGGATGTACATCTGCATGTGCACGTGTGCCCATATGCCATGGTGTCAAGAGGGATGGCAGAGAAACCAGGGAATCAGACAAATGAACCTTTTTTGTCCTGAGGAAGGGCAGGGAAGGATGTCTGTGAGCACGTTGCAGGCGATGTCCTGCACTGCACGTGGTTTCCTGGAGGAGGCTTTTTCTGAATGCAAAAGACCCAAATTTCCCCACATTCAGACATGAATTGAATGTTTCCTATGGTTTTCCAACACCTGCTTTCGCTCCAAGCAGCAAGCAAGCTACAAAGAATCAGCTCTGCCTGTAGAATCAAAAATCCAGGAAAAAAAACCCCGTGCATGCAGAAAGCTCAGATTTATTGCCAAGTTTTGATGCAGGAGGGGCAGGGCTTAGTGCCGGTGTGGTGAAACATCTACATTTCTTCTGCTGAATCAGATTCAGGCTGGATGTGACCCTCAGGATCCCCAGCCCTTGGGGACAGACCCACTGGGATGCATCCTGCCCCTGCCAGCCCTTGGATGGGGCTCCCACCCCTGTGCATGGTCCAAGGGCAGCTGCTCAGAGTGCAGAGATCTGGGACCTGAAGTCGGCTCCAGCTCAGGCCAGGAGTTGATGTCCACAGCACCCAGACTCCACCTCTCATGAAGCCCTGCAGGCTTTGGCTTCAAGCTGATCAAAAATTGCCATGTTTTGGTTCCTTTCAGCCAACTGAGTGCTTTTCATTTTGATTTCTCCCCCTCTCCCCCTCCCCAAAGCTAAAAGATCCTGACAGCTTTGGCCATTGTGTCAGCTGACTTTTCCTTCCAAAAATAATACTCTTTTTGATGCAAAATCCTCAGCCTGCTCTGTTTTAACTCTCTCCAGAGCCCTGTAACTCTGTGTGTGCAGGGATGCCTGTGTGTCCTCTGGCACGCTTTTGCACATGGAAAGAAAGAACTTTTCCCTACCTGAGCGCTCGTTCCCGTTATTGAGCCTCTTTGAAGTCAAGCAATAAAAAGTCCCCGTGCCCACGTGCAGAGCTCCAGACCAGCCCTTTAATGTCTCAGATGCAAATCCCGCTGTAACTGTACCAAAACTGTGGAGGGCTGCTCCAGATTATTGCATTGGTCTTATGACTGAGTCGTTGTTCAAATAAATACCTACAGATCAGAGAATGTCCTCATCCCATCCACGAGCTGTGAGCATCTCCCTGCTGGGACCTTCCTTGCCCCATGGCCATGTGGCTCTGGGCACCTCACAATCAGAAAGGCTGTAGGATGGGAAGAGGAGCATAGGGGATCACCAAAAGCGTAAAATACATAAAAATCTGTGCCCTTGCACTGGAATGAATAATTTAACAAGGGAAGCCAGGGCATTTCTGACAGCAAATGCAGCGTGTGCTATCTGCAATTCAGCAATAAAATACCCAGAGCCACCATGGCTCTTTGATGTGAGATATTGCAGTGCCTTTTTCACACTGCATCACTTTCCCCCTCAATTAGGCAGAAAATAAATCAAAAGCCAGAGGTGTTCTTAGCGCCTGGGCCCATGAAGCTCAGTCCACCTGCCCCATGGGGATGTGTCTTAGCTGGGAGCCCCAAAAAACTAGAAAACCGCTTCTGGATGAGCAGAGAGAAGATCACAGGAAAATCTGTGTATGGGAGAGTGCTGAGCATGGAAGAAACAGAGCCAGATTTGGGTGTATTTATCCTCCAAAGGAAAATTTTCTGAGTTTTAGTAGGCAGAGCTACTGACTGGCCCAGGCTGGTTTTCAAGACACCTCGAGACACAGCCACGCTGGCAACCAGGTGATGTGGAGGCGTGGGTGAGGCATCTCCCAGGGCTGCTGGAGATCCTGGGTGACCTTGGGTACATCCCTATTGTCCCCTGGAGTTCCTGAGAGGTGAGCTAACTCCTTTTTCCCCTGCTTCCTTCACCCTGCAGCCAGCCCTTCTGTTACAGAAATTCCACATTCCCATACCAGCCACGTTCCCAGTTGGAGCAAACACAGTGCCCAAGGCTTCTCCTCTCCTGGACCAGGTTGGTGTCTCCAAATGATGGTCTGGTCCCAGCCCAGCTACGTGAGAGCCCTTGCCCAGTCCAAACACAGACCTCTGCCCAGCTACAACCAGGAGGCACCTCGGGAAAGTAGAAAAACAAGCAGTGAGAATAAACATCCGGATGAGGGCTGAGGAGGGAAACCAAAACACTGAGGGAAGCCAGGAATAATAAGAACCAAAAACAAATAGAAAAGAGCTAACGGGAGCAACAGATCTAAAAATAAAATGAAAGAGCAGCAGCAGGGTGGAGGGGCTGGGATATTTTGGGGTCTGGCAAAGCATGCAGGGTTTGTGGGGCTCAGTTCTGCAGTGGTGGGGCTCAGCCCCGGGGCAGAGCCAGGTTCTCCTCTCACTGCCCTCTCTCACTGAAGTGGGGAAGGATGGAGAGCGTTGGCTGGGACTCCCAGGAGCTGTTTGGGTGGCAGTGATGACAGCAGGCTGCTCTTCAATCCTGCCCCATCTTCCCTGGGGGCAAATGTGTTTGCTGTACCAGGAGCAGATGCCCCAACCAAAACCCCTCTCAGCTCCCAGCAGAAGCTTTTCATCCCTCCAACCTGTTCCTGTGCTGGTCCATGGGTCTCTGTGAGGCAGGGGCCACATCTGCTCAAGGACTGGGGGGAGAAGATGTGTCTCCTGGACACCCCGAATCAGTGATGTGCTTCCAGGAAGTGAACCCTGGTCATCCTGGGAACTGCCCAGATATGGCTCTGCAGATCCTGTCAACCCAGAGCCATTCACTTGCTCTAAAATTTGTATCCAGAGGTGTAACCACTGAAAATCAAACCACTAAAAACCTATTTGTCAGTTCTCACCCCCTGAAGCCCCTCAGGCCCAGGCCATACAATATCAGTAGGGGAAAAAATATACTTTTTTTTCTTTTTTTCCCTAAGAAATTAAATTTCCCTAAGAAATTCCTCGCTGTGCAGGACAGACTCTGCACCTGGCTGTCCCAGGTGGATAGGGAGCATGGAGTGCACAAACCCTCAGCAGTTTGGAGGCAAGCATGGGGCCATGAAAGGTGGGTCTAAATCTCCCCCTGGGAAGCCGCAGCCAGGCAAACACTGACCTCCACTTTCTCCAAGCTGATCACAGGGCTCCTCTGCATAAGCACCTTCTTTCACCTTTCAGACATTTGTTTTTCCTATGTGGTTTTCCTCTTTATTCCTGTTCTTAGGGCTGGGAACTTGCCCCCATCTTCTTTCTCTGCCACCAGTGCTCCCCTCACCCTGGCACCAGCGTTGGCTCCTCGAGGTGGCATTTCCATGGTGGGACCCAGGAGCTGCCGGGAGTCTGGGAGCACGTTGGAATAAAAGAAAACACTCTGACCACCTCTTGGCCCCGGACTCAGAGCAGTTCCCCTCTCTCAAAAGCAAGATAAGCCGGGTTAAGGCACTGCTGCCGCTGGACCCACCACGTCAGACCTCCCCTTCCCTGTTCTTGGAAGCCCAAGGGCTGCAAGTCCACAGCCACCTAATCAAAGCCAATGGTGAATTTTAAAGATGGGGAAAAATAAAACCATAAAATTAAAAGAAGTCGGTCTGGATGGAAAGCCAAGGAGGCCATGTGCCAGGAAAGTGAGCTGCCTGCCAGTTTGGCACAGAGTGAATGCTTGGCCTGTTGAGATGAAATGCTGGAGCTGGGTACACTGAAGAGGCACTTACCATCTTCAGGGGGTAAGGAGAGGCAGGGAAGAGGACAGTGATGAGGACCAGACAGAGCCTGAACGACAGATGAGTCCCAAACACACACTTGAGCATGAGGATGGGTGTGGGGGAGGATCGAGGCGTGTCCCCACCAGGGACTTGGCTGGTGTTTGTCAGCACAGCCTCGTAAATGACAATGGTGCAGCTGCTGCGGCCAGGCTCCCACCGAAACCAGAGCTGGAGAGCAAGGGACAGTCCCCAACAGGGGTGTTGAGGGCACTGGGCTGTGGAGCAGCAGGAAAGGGCTCCCAGCAACCCAGGGAGCACAGCAACGGGACAAGGAAGAGAGGGATGAGGCCAAGAGCAGCATGTGATGCACCAGCCCTAAGAGTCGGATGTTCAACGGGCAGGAACGAGACACTCAAATCACCACTGAGTGCTGAAATTGGGGTGCAGAGCGTACCCCAGCAGGGCAGCAATGCCCAGGCCCCTCCCAGCCACCCCACACCAGTGGCAGAGGAGGTGGGGAGCCCATGCATGACTTTCCCTGCCTTCCCACCTCTGGCAGCATGTGCTGGCACAGGGCACGGGCTGCTTTCCAGGATCCGGTCTCTCCCTGGCTGCTTTCCCCGCTCCCCAGGACGTGGCACAGCAGAGAGCAAACCAGCCCCTCTCCGCGGGACGGCTTCTTAAGACCCAGCACAAGGAGCCTGTGAAAGGAGCAGCCGCAGCCAAGTTTCCCCTCGTTTTTACTTTCCCCGTTTCATTTTGTCTGGGTCCAAGTGGCGAGTTTCGAATGCAGCCTCTCCCTCTCGCGGCTCTCCCCCGCTGCGCTGTCCCAGGCAGCCGGCACCTCCCTGGCTCTGAAAGCTGCACCCGGCAGATTCCCGGCTGGATCCTGGGGTGGGATGGCAGCGACTGGTGGAAATGCGCTGCTACTTTGTGTCTTTGATGAGGGGAAAAAAAAAAAGAAACTGGATCTTTTGAGTGCAAGTCTAATCTTTCAAAGATGAGGGTTTTCCTCTTAAAAGTCTCGTGTTTTTGTCCACGCACTTCTGGACACCAAGGCTGGGCCTGCTGAGCTTTTCCAGCAGGTTTCTCCTAAAATCCCCAGCAGGCTCCTCCACTGGCCCCTGCACATCCCAGCCTTTGACCATACCCTGCTTTGGATCAGGCCCTTGCAGCCTTCCTTCCCAAAAACCGGCTTGCCTGTGAGAAATCAATGCATTAATGCATTAACCTACACAGGTAGAAGATCAAAAGGCAAACACGGGCTCGGTGCTCTCTCCCAGACCTGCTGGGTCCTCTGGGCATTGCCTGCCCAGCTGCACAGCATCCCTGCCCAGGGGCTGACAGGACAAGTGACGGGTAAACAGAGCTTTTCCATGGAAACATTTGTTCAACAAAGAATTGCAAATTTTCATGGTGAGTATCTGGTTTCCTCCAAACTTAATTGTTGTTGTTTCTGAAAGCTGCCTGGCTGGACTGGATCTGGCTTTCATGAGCATTTTTTTCCCCCCTAATGCTTAATTTTCAGCAACAAGGATATCCCTGCTCTTTTTTCCTTAATTATTTTTCTTTTCTTTTTATTTTTTCTTTAGGTTTCTATCCTTTTTTTCCAACATAAATGGAGGCAATGGCAGCTCTATTGGGCTTTTCTGCAGGGCACAAACTCTCTTTCTCACTGAGAGGTGAGTGGTAATGATCATAGAATCACAGAAGGGTTTGGGTTGGAAGGGACCTTAAAGGACACCCAGCTCCAACCCCCTGCCATGGTCAGGGACACCTTCCACTATCCCATGTTGCTCCAAGCCCCATCCAGCCTGGCCTTGAACGTTTCCGGGAGTGGGACATCGACAGCTTCTCTGGGCAACCTGTGCCAGGGCCTCCTCACCCTCACAGGGAAGAATTTCTTCCCAATATCCAATCTAAATCTCCCCTCTTTTGATGATGGGTGACCCAGGAATGGACACTGAGATTTTTAGGCTAAGAGCTTGAATTGGAGAGGTGGGACTGAGCAGCTGCTCTGAGCTACATCAGCACATGGACACGGGGCAAAATCCAGGCTATTCACAGAGCCAACGAGAAGGGGGGATAACTCGGGGAAAAGCTCCCGAAGGACACTCTTAAGCACAAAAGGACGCAAAAGATCACGTCCAGCTATCCAGAAGGAGGCAAGAGATGATTCCTGCAGGGTGCTTTGGTCCACCTGGGGTGCTGGGACATGGGGATGTCCCTGTGTCCACGGAGCCCCGCGGGCTCATCTCTCGCCACCCCCGTGACCCAGCACTGCCTCCTTCTCGCCGGCGTCTTCTTGCTTAACTTCGTGTTTTGAAGCGGCGGGGAGGCAGAGGCACAGCGTGTCCCCGGCGTGTCGCTCCCAGGGACGTGCCCGGGGAGCCGGCGGGGTCCCAGCGCCCGGCGGTGACAGCAGGTGGCACTGCAGCCCCAGGAACGAGCTGCGCCCGCCCCGCACGGACCCTCCCGCTGCCGGTCCTGCTCCCGTTCCCGCTCCCGTTCCTGCTCCTGCGCTCCCAGCCGCACCCCCTTTCCTACATTCACACTCGCCACACGCACTCCCACTCCCACACTCACAATCCTATATGCCCACTCCTACGCTCCCACTCCTACCCTCCCAGATCAGCGCCCGGGCACAGGAGCCTCCCTGCACTCCGCAGCGCGTCCCCCACCTGGGACACCACCAACCCTCATGGTTTCACAAGCCGGAGAGTTTGGGATATTATTCCTCACCCGCGGCAGAGCACGGTGTCCGGGAAAATCCTGTGCACAGGGAGGGTTTGGTGCAGGGATGAGACCTGGAGCAGAGAAGCCTCATCCTCACTCCAGCAAAAACGGGACTCGCCACTGCCTTTTTGGGATGCAGGAGACTGAACGTTCCTCTTGTTTGTGCGCAGGGAAAGCAGGAGGAGGGAAACAGCCCGTGAAATCAAGGGAGCCTGGACAAAGTGCAATCACAAGCTACTGCAAACCTGGGGGATTTCGGGAGGAACCCAAGCTGATGTAAAACCATGAATGTGAACACAGCATTTAAAGAAAACCCGGCATCCTTCCATGAACTGTACTGATTCATGCCAGTAAATTTATACCCATCTCTCCAGTTGTGCCTGCTAAGAATAAAACCAGGGATGCACCATAGCTTCTGTTCCCATCCTATAACTCCTCTCTGAGCTCAGGCTTTATTTTTAGTCTGGCTTCCTCGGGGCTCTATCTGATCTAATTTCTCCAGAGAGAAGATTTTTTTCTGCTAGATGCCACCCTCCTGCTGGAAACCCCCACTCTCCCCAGCGCTGCTGAAGGGCTTGACCTTTTCAAGCAAATTGAAAAGATAATTGGGTCGAATTTGGGAAAAAAAAATTGGCAGCCAAATAGAGCAAGACCTGAAAGAGCACCGTGGGGTGAGATAGACAAGTGGGACGCAGACACTGGAGTAGCCGGTCAGTGGCTCTAGGAAAGGCAGGATTACTGGAGGAGGAAGGAAAATGGGATATTTTCCTTCTTTCTTGCTTTGATTTGGCTGGTGTATCGTTGCCAAGCTCTTGGTGACAGACTCTCAGGCAGTTTTCTGCGAGGGCTCAGTGCTGGTTCCTGATGTTTGGTCCTGTGATGTTGTTTCTGGCCGGCAGTGGGTTGAGCTCATGTCTTGTAATTAGTGGGTGGGCTTGAGGAGACCACTGCGGCTTCCGATCTCTCGGGGAAAGAGAGAAAATAAGCAGGATTAAGGAATTTCAGAAAATTACAGGCATTTTCATTTCACATAAGCTTTGCCAGGAACACCAAGCCCTGGAGAAGGATGGCCACAGCAGGACACGCTACCCATGGGCAGGACTAGAGGACTTTGTTTCTCATCAGTCACCCAAAAAACTCTGAGTGTGTGTTTTTGTGTGTGTGTGTGAGAGCACACGCAGCCTTCCCTGGGCTGGCAGTGGCCCTGGGAACACGGCACCTCTGCAAGATTAAAGGGATATATTCCATCTGCAAGCACAGTTTCACACAGATTTCTCTTTTGTAGCAGGATTGCTGTGACTGGAGGGACCTGAGGGATGAGGAGAGACATCAGAGCAGGGGGAGCAGTGGCTCTTGTTCATTTTTAACCAAGTCTATCTGTTGAGGTGATAATGCCACATGTGCAGCCCAGCCCACCCTGGCTGCTGGACCCCACTTGAGCTAATCCCCTCCCAGCTCACATGGTTTTTCCTGCAGCAGGGAGGGACAGAAATCCAGCCACAAATTCCCCAGGAAAATGCCAATTGTGAAGCTGCAGCAACTGAGCAGGAGTGGTAGGAGTGCACACAGCACTTGGAACTGCTTTTCACCAGGATCTGTTTTTGTCCTTGGTGTAGGAACCTGGCGAGGGTTTGAGAGCCCAACCCCCTTGCCTGTCTCATCCACCACCCCAGCGGACATTTCTGCTATGCATAGTCACTCAGCAGCATTTAAAACTCATGAACAGTCAGTTCTTGGTGCTAAATGCACAAAACAAGCACAAATGCTGTTTCAGGTGGCCGTGTATTGTCCTGCTTCTGCTTCAGGACACAGGATCCGAGCATCCCACTCCCATCTGAGTGAAAGGAGATTCCACCTCCAGCATCACCAAGCAATCCCTTGCTGCCATTTTCCCCAAATAACAAGTTTTGTCTTGAGAAAAGGACTGACATTCAGAGCAGGTGGGATCTGATCAGCCAGGTGCTGAGGCACATGCCCCAAAATGTGGCTTTTAGAACTACAATAGAGACAAAAAACCCCACTATCTACTTAATAACTGCAGACACGGATCTAATCCTGCACGTCTTGCTCCTGAGAATGGCTTATCAGGTGAGTTGTTCCACACAGTGGCTCTATGAGGTGCATTTATCTCTCTGTGTACATGTACATGTACAGGAGATGTTTATGTATTCTGTCTCCCACTCAGTGTAGACATTAATCATGTGCTGCTCCACCCAAAAAACCTTAAAAGCGGCAATGACTGCTTCCACTGTCACTCATGTGACTCTTATTTGAGGGTTTATTGCCCCAGAGCTGCCAATTGCAAGTCCCTGCACCCTAAAAAAACCCAAAGCTGTTCTCACGAAAAACCAGCGAGGTTTGGACAAGAGCCCACTGCTTTTTCTGCGATTGCTTCAGGCAGCAATTGTCATGCCATGGGGACATCTCGCCCCTGGGATGGTGGCCTTTGCTGGCATCCCTGCCGTGCTGCACACATCCAGCACCCACCTCCAAACCAGCCAAGAACCTCTCTCTCCCTGCTCTCCTTATTTCAGCTAAATAACCGTGCGATTATTTTTCCACATGAAAGTGCCCCGGTGTTCAGGTGGACAATCTGACTCCGGCTGAGCCGCCTGGAATCCCTGCGGTTTTGATTTTCAGCAGGGAACAATCTTATCAGCCCAGATTGTACACAGAGATAGGGAGCCCTCGGGTAGGGTTGCATAAGCACAGATTGCCTCAGCCGGGATAGGGAAGGCTCCTCTCACTGTATTTATTTGTTTTCCCCACCGCGGGTTTCAGGTTCTCCTGGTGACCATCATTTCAGCTCTCCTTCCCTGCTCATTGTTCGAGCACCCGAGCCTTCCTCATGGATCACTGGGCAGGAGGTTTGATTTAAATCTGGCCTCAGCCCCCGGCCCCTTGCATGATGCCTTGAGAGATTTCTTGCAAAGAGGGTTTTTTCCCCCATCTCACCATGGTCCTTCTCTGTGCGAGGATGGGAGGATGGGATGGGCTCCAGTTTGGGATGGATGTGATTCCCCCCCCTCCTCGGCACACCCATTTTGGCCTCTTCCCCTCCTGCCAGCTCCTCTTTCAAATCTGGCAGCTGCGTGGGCACCTGGTCTCCGACTGCAGAGGCAGGATATACAGTTTCCGTGGAGGCCACCAGCAAATAGCTGTGGCTACGTAACCCTGGCAGAGGAGAGGGATGAGGACAGAGAGGCATCCTGAGCAAAGCAAAGCCCCCCAAACGCCATCCAGAGGAGCGCAGGGGGGTGCAGACCCACGTAACAGGCCATCCAAGGACAGCACACCCTGCAGTCCCATCCCATGCCATACAATGCTCTGCTGCCAGGACAGTCCCCTCATGTGCTGCCCAAGGGCACGGAGTGGCAGGGCCTGAATGCACCCATGAGACATCCATGCTGGGTTTCTGAGAGGTTGCTGGGACGTGGCACGAAAAATTGCCATGCAAGTCAGAGCTTGTCTTTTAGAAAATGTTTTAGGTTTGAAGTTAACCCTGCAGCTGCTGGGGAGCCATTGTGGTGTGCACCTTGAATTCTCCTTTGCTGGGGAAAAATGTTATGTCCCAGTCCTATTCACAGCTTTGGCTCCTTTTGACTCTTTTCCTTCTGGTTTAGAGGATCTTAATAAATCCCTGCAAGAAATAATCCCACCTCACTGCCAAGCATCTCCTCAGCCTTTGAGGATGTTGCCTTGAGGGGCACTCCTGAAAATAGAAATTAATAGAAATTCTAGAATTACAGAATCATAAGATGTTTTGTTATGGAAGGGACCTTAAAGACAATCTCATGGGCAAGGGACACCTTCCGCTAGACCGTGTTGCTCAGAGCCACATCCAGCCTGACCCTGAACACTTCCAGGGATGGGGGATTCCTCCAGGCCCAAGCTTCAGCCTCTCCCCCTCCCACAGGGCAGCAGTGATGTGTGTCCCAGCCTGAGCTGTCCCAGCAGTGTAACACCGTGTGCTTCCCCTACTGCTCACCCAACAGCCACCAAACACCCGGGGAGCCTGGAACAGACCAGAGCATCCCCATCCCAGATCCACTGAGAGGGGCACACGCTGTAAACCACCAGTGGTCTTTTTTGCCGACAGGGCTGGAAGCCAGCACGACAGGGCACAGAAGTGTCCCCTGCCACGAGCATTGCTGAGACTGCACAGCACCCCCAGCTCTGCTCGCCTTGGTCCTGCTCCTGCAGCGAAGCCCTGCTGGGTGGTCAGAAGGCAGCTGCTGGCTGTGGAGACCCAAGCAGCCCCTGGCAAGGTCCTTGGCCAAGTTCTGCGGTTCCTTTGTGCCAGTGCCTCTGCCCAGCGCCGGAGGGCTCCCAGGAAGGGAACAGCAGTTTATAAACCGGAGTTCTTTCTCTCTTGAACTCTTTCTCTTCATGTTTCCCTGCCAGCTCCAGGACATTGGGTGTACAAAGATCTGAATTCCCTAAATATGTCTCTGATATGCTCTAGGATGATGCTGCCCTTCTGTTGAATGAAGCACATGCCAAGGCTGTGTCTGCCAGAAGCCCTGGCACTGCCACAAAATCCCTTCTGTGCCCTCATGAACAGAGCTGCAGGTCCCTGTGACACCTACCACCCCATACAGGGCAGTGGGAGCAGGGGTGGGGGGACACAGGCTCCCTTTGGGGTTCAGGAGAAGCCCCCTGATAGTTTGCAGATGTGATTTCATTTTTCAATTGTTTCTAATTTGCTTGAGGTTTTTAATTTTTTTTTTCAGTTCTAGAAAAGAGACAATTTATTCAGGGAGTGTTAGCCACAAGCCTCATTTGGCATTGTTTTTTAGTCAATCGGTTTTGTCTCGTACTATTAGGAATATTGTGTTACATAATGATAAGCTGCCATGACTTATAGGGACTATAAAGGAAGGCAGCGTGGGAGGGCAGAGCACCAGCCACCCTCCCCACTCCATCACCTGCCCTTGCTCTGACCTTCAGCAGGTCTGTCATCTCCCCAGGTCTCAGTTTCCCCTCCTGTAAAACAGGGCTGATCCATGCTCCAGCTATTATCTTAAAAGATTTTCCATCCTTAAGTCAGAAAAAAAAAAGATTTTTTTCCCTTTTTTCCATCCTGAGATGAAGGCATGAGGATTTCCCATACCTTTTCTACCACAGCTGAAATTCATCCAAATCTGAGCAGGTATGACATCACACCAAAGCATCTCTGAGTGCTAAGCTGTGGATGAGAAGCTAAGACAGGGGTGAGGAGGAGTCGCTCTGCCCACAGAGGCGTTTTCCAAAAGGACTGGACAAGTGAAAACAGGAAACCCTAATTGGACTAAATCTGCCTCTTTAACCTCATTATTAG
Organism: Oreocharis arfaki; assembly: GCA_013398015.1. Classification (NCBI taxonomy): domain Eukaryota; kingdom Metazoa; phylum Chordata; class Aves; order Passeriformes; family Paramythiidae; genus Oreocharis; species Oreocharis arfaki. The sequence continues at coordinate 32,699 of VZRR01012540.1, forward strand.
GATTGGTATTATATGCTTCAGAGAGAGTTCAACCTCTGTTTAAAACCTGAGGAGATGTGGGTGAATGCTATAAACCACAGGGAGAGAGGGAATGTTCCTGCACTTCGTGAAAAGTCCGACTGGAAGGAAAGACAGGGTGACATGGAATGGGGGTTCAGCCTGGTGCCCTCCTTCCAGACAGCACGAGGCTGCTGTTGGGGTGAGCACTAAAAATCTCAGGGGAGCCTGGTAATTTGCTCTCTCTGCCTGAAGATTAAAGCAAAGTTCCCTTCATTTCCATATTTAAAACTGTGTCCACATCCAGTTGGGAAGGATGACAGCGTCTCAGGTTACTTTGTACACTGCACCCAAGCTCCTGCAGATCCGGCCTCTGCCACCTCTGCTCTCCCCACACAGCACCTGGCGCCCTCAGAAAACCTTCCACCCCAACAGGAACAGCAAAATCCATCCTTGGGCATGGATTGCCACAGCCAGGATGTGCAAGCTAATCCATCCTTGGGCATGGGTTGCCACAGCCAGGATGTGCAAGCTCTGTGTTCTGCTGCTGTTCATGACATGGGACAGGTTGCAGCACCTGCCCTGAAGGCAGAGGTTGTGCAGAGACCAATCTCCAGCAGTGTCACCCCACAGCGAGCTCTTCCTCAGGTGGAAAATTACTGACAGCAAAACACACTGGGTGGGCAGACAGAGAGATTTTCCACCTGTGCGGTGCTCATGAGCTGAACTCCGGAGAAAAGCAGGAGCAAGGGAGAAGCTCAGAGGTGAAGAGTTATCTCGGGGCATGTGCTGTTTCTTTTACAGAGCCTGCAGATCCTGAAGCACTTCAAGAATAGTTAAACAACTGTTAAATAGTGCTTTATCTTCAGGCTGGATAACAGCACAAGCAGCCACTGGCTGCCTGGTGACAGGCAGCTCCATAAAACCACCTAGTCAGGAGAGAGGGAGCTGGGATGCCTTGGCCTGATCCTGACGGTACCTCACACCCGGACTCGTTGCAGCTGCTGACATTCCCAAACCTGTGTGCTTAAAATGAAACTCTGAGTTTCTGGCTCTTCAGGCCTAGTTTGCAAAGACACAGAGCACAAATGTGCCACATCTCGGCTCCGAGCTCCTGGAATTGCAGCTTGGGATGTCAGGGAGCCAGGCCTGGAAATGTTGGACTTAAATCCGTGGGCTGAGCAAGCATCCACTCCTCACCAGCAGCTTCTCTGGAGGATTTGCCAGCACGTGGCCCAGGACTGTGGGGGCTGAGAGTGGGACTCTACCTGCCCCTCGGGGGAGCTGGTGGGGAAGGGGAGTGGGCAGGGGCTGGCAGCAGGACAGGGGCAGAGCAGGCGTGTGGCTTGTGCACAGGATGGCACTGGCTCAGCGTGACCCAGGAAATAAAACGAGGAGAGAAGAGGGGGCTGGCTTTCTCCTTGGGTGTTTGTTTTTATACACTGAATTTCCTGCTCAGGGAATCTAAGTGCACCCCACAGCCCTCCCCAGGCTGTCCCAAAGGTGGAGGTGGGCTGGGGAGCAGCGGGCTGCCCATCTGTCTCTGATGGAGGAAGAAGTGCTTACAGTAGAGGTGACCTTTCTAAATCCCTGCTTTGGACAGACATTTCCAATAAGTGCTGAAGAAAAGCCTGCCAGTTCCAGCTTTCTCAGCCTGCTCTCCATTTTCCTTCCATCCTCTCCAGGCTGAATTTAATCCGAGAAGGTTCCTTTGAGCTTTTGTGCGTTGCTGGGGGAGATGTGGGCGCACAAGGGATCGCGTTACAACTTTCATTTCCTGAAATGTTTGAGGGAACATCCAGGGTTTTATCCACACATCAGGCAAAGTTGAGGGCTCGGATTTCAGGTCTTGTCACTCAGCTGTCACCAAACAAATGAGCCTCTCAGAGCTGGAGACGGAGAGAGCTACCTGCTATTCATGACCCCAAAAGCAGGTGATCACTCATGGGAAAAGCAGGTAGAATTAATCATTCTGCTGTTCTCCATTTCCTCCCCCTTTTTGGCTGACCTGGACACAGTGTGAGATCTGTCCTGGGGGGTGAACGGAAGTGGGGGGGTGAATTAACTCCTTTCTGCCGGTGGAAATACAAAGCAGAGCTAGGTGAGAAAGAGCCCCAGGCTGCCTCCCCAGGCTGGCTCTGCTATGAAAAGCTTGCTGCGAGGTCAAGCCTAATCGAGGAGAGCTCAGCAACCTGTGCCTGGCTCAGCTCCAGAGCCTCCCTGCTCCTACCTGACGGCTGGCCAGGGAGTTATTTCCAGGGGGATGCCCTCAGCACCCTCCATCCCTCCTTTCCACCATCCGCCTGCTACCAAACTCGTCTCTCTCCCTTTTGGGGAAGTGGAGAGCCGGAGGGTGGGTAGGGGTCTGAAGCCGGGGGCCTGAGACTGCCCCCGGTCTGCAAGCGTGTGCTGGAAAGGGGATTTGGGCAAGGGGGGCATCCCCAGGCATCTTCCCCAACCCTTTCACAGTCAACCCTTTCCCTGCCTGCACGCAGGAAGTGCCTCTGCGCTGTTTGCTTTGAAAATAACTCCTGGCTTGCGAGTCCTCGCTTGGCTTCCCCGCCGAGCAGGGCTGGAGTCCCGGGCAGTATTTATCCTTCCTCTTCACCGAGCTCGTGGTTTGGGAAAAAACAGAGCTGGAGTTTATCCATCCTCGAGGCGTAGAGCCCGTAGCTGCTGACCCTACAAACCTCCTTCATTTCCCCGGGGGTTCCCCTTTTCTGCCCGAGGGGATGGGAGCGGCTGCGCTGCTTTGTGAGAGATCACGGTGGAGCTGGGTGAGACCTCCGGGAAGGGTGATGGTGGTCCCTGGGCAGGGCGAAAAGGGCGAGCCTGGACCGGGGGACACGGACTGACCCGTCCCATCCCCTAAGGTCCCGGCGGGTCCCGCAGCGGGACCGGTCCCCTTCCCCAACAGGACAGCCGAGGTGGGGGTGGCCGCACACCGGGAGAGGAGGGGTCCATGCTCCCCCCACGATGTCGGGTCTTGCCCCGACTCCTTCCGCAGCCGCAGATGAGCGCAAGCAGCTGCGCGCCCCCAGGGCGGTTTGCGCGTCCATGCGCGGGATTTGCACCCTCCACCCTTGCTCCCACGAAGCCACGCCGTGTCCCGGCCGGCGGGAGATCCTCCCCTGCCCCGGCCGTGCCCCCTCAAAAGGTTCGAGGGTGCAGGAAGCCCGGCGGGATCTGGGCCGGGTCCCCCGAGGGGGCGGCCGGGGCCCATCCGGAGGGAGGAGGGAAACCATCCCAGTATCCCGGGCCCGGCTCCCCCGCAGCCGGAGCCGAGGAAGGCGAGGGGTGGGCACGGATCAGCTGCCCCGTCCCGCCGGGGGTTGGGAGCTCCGCGAGGGGCTCTGGAGCGGGGCCGGGGCCCGCCGGGGATCGAGCGGGAGGGACGCGCAGCGCTCCGGCCGGGCAAGACCCTCCTGCAGAGGGTGACATTTCTCCATGGCCCAAGACCCCGAGCACAAACACTGCAGCGACTTAAATAAACACGCACTCAATGATGCAAAACGCTAACGGGGAGGACCGGCACCAGCGAGGCCCCGACGGGGCGGGCAGCGGGGCCAGGCGCTACCTCCCGGCCGGGCACCCGGCTATGTCGGGGGGACCGCAGGCAAAACGGGTCCTCCGTCCCCGTCCTTGGTCCCTTACGAAGTCACCGTCTTCCCCGCAGCCCCGAACCTCCGCTGCAGCCCGTGGGGAGGGGGTGAGGGTGGGCAGAGGCGCACGGGCTCGCCCCTGCAAAGAAAAGCGCAGCCTGGGTGTTCTGCCATCAGCGTTGTTTAATTTAGACTGTTTAGGTACAATAGAAAATAAACCTGAAAGCACATGCGATTTTTGGTAACAAATACTCGAGACAGGCAGCGTCATCCGCGGGCTCTCTGCAAGCCGGAGGAGGGAGGCGGCGAGCGGGCACAGACGGGAGAAGGCAGCGGGGAACTGGCCGGGCAGTTTCGGAGGAAATGGCCGTCGACTTTTATTATTACTATTATCACCCTAATTTTTAGCCACATTGATGCATTTCACCACCGAAGAGGAGAAAGCTGGGGGACGCGGGTCCACGGGAGCCCACTCAGTATCTGCCTCGCACGGCCGCGGTCAGACACAGGCACTTGGTAAAACTCTAATACTGCAGCTTTCGATTTTTTTTTCACTCTTTTTTCTTTCTCCTTTTTTTTTGTTTTTTAATTTAAACTACATCAAAATCTTTTTGGTAAGGCTAAATATGAAAAATGTAAACGTAACTCCCCTCCCTCCTCCCACTCCGACACAGGGCTCAGTACAGCGGTTCTCTTCCTCTGTCCCCGTTCCAGCTCCTCGGGGACCGGGCCAGGCAGCAGCAGGGATGCGCCGGCCGACCCTGCCCCACCGCGCCCGCGGCGCTGGGATTTGTTTGGGTGGAATAGGATCCAACTGGGGTTGGGTTTTTTATTTTCTTTTTATTCCCTTTTTTTCTTTCTTTTTTTTTTTTTTTTTTTTTGTAATTCCCGTTGGGACCAACTCGTTTGAACTCGAAGGGCTGGTGAGGGTTATTGCCGCTCCCTGCGTTTGGCTACGCGGAAAAAAAATAATTAAAAAATCGTGGTGATAGTGGGAGACGCTGTGGGGGAACTGGAGCAAGAGCCGATGTGGGGTTGTGTGAAAAGAGCCGAGAGTCCCGTTAAGAATCGGCGGGTGAGCTGTAAAACCGGGTGCTGTCCTCTATGTACAACCCAGAACCTCAGTCCCCGAGCAGAACCTCCTCTCCCGATACTCCGGCCGCCCGCCGAGGGCTTTTAGGATCCCAGGTCCACCAGGCTGGACGTGAGGGGTCCCAGCAGCGAGTCCTGGAGCTGGTGGCCTTGCAGGCTGTGAGGGGTCTGGGATGCGGCTAAGCCGCTCAGGGAATAGCCGGAGCTCCTGGCGTGGCTGAGGTTCCCCTGCAAGAGCAGGACTGAGTTCTGATCCGGGCTTTGGGGAGGAGAAAACTCTTCCTCGGAGCTGGACATGAGGGGTTTGCTCCCATCCAGAGGCGAGAGTTGGTTCGGTTTGTTGGTGGCCGCGTTGTTGTTTTCCGTGTTCTCTCTGCGGAAAGGCAGAAAAAAAAAAAATCTCACAACGGGGATGTTAGGGCGGGCATGAGGCGGCGGAGATGGGCATTGTGCTAATGCCCCCCGTAAATCCTTCGCGTTTAGTTCCAGCGTGGGAGCAGATGCTTCTCAAGGGGGGAAAAATAATCCTAATTATTTCATAACGGGTCGTCCCTATTTCTTTTACCCCTCCTACAAATAAGCACACTGAACAGCCCGGTAATTTAGGTAAGGAGGGGAAAATGGAGGAAGGGATTTTTTTGAGGGGCAGTTTTTCTTTTTAATTAAAAATGAAAGTGCGGCCCGGGGACGAGCAGGGTGCGGGATTTTCTCTAGGAGGCTCGGTGCGGAGGTGGCTGAAGGAGATGCCCTCCGCGGCTCTCTGCCTCGCCGGGCCGAGAGGCCGCCTCGCACCGAGGCCACCGCGTCGCCTGCCGGGGTGGTCTCGGTACGGGGCGGCGGCCCGGCCCGGCCAGCGCGTCCTCAGCAAGACGGGTCTCCCTCTTGTTCCCCCCACTTCTCCATCCCGGAGCTGCATCTCTCTCTTCCAGGCTTCAGAGCTACCCTGCCCGACCCCCCGGCAACACACGACCCGGCACCCCGGCCGCTTCCCGGAGGCTCCGTGTCCGCATCGCTCCCGGTTTCCTCGGGGAGGCAGGCAGCAAACAAAGGCGGCGGAGCGGCCTGGAAGAGGACGGTGAGTGGCTCGTTGTTCCCCCAGGGCAGGTGAGGCCGAGTGAATCCCGGGTGAAAAACCCATCTGGGTTTCCATGGAAGGGGGAAACGCAACGCGATTTACCAAAAAAAAAAAAAAAAACCAAAAAAAAAAAACCCAACAAAAAAAAAGAGGGGGGGGATTTGGAGGGAATCGTGAGTTTTCATCGTTCTTATCCCATCCGGCTCCGAGTACTCGCCGCGCTCCCGGAGCAGCTCCCGGGGTTCCCAAACGCCCCCCGCACGGTGGAGCGGGGAGAAAAGTGGGGGACGGAGGGGTGGCACGTACCTTTCCTTCGCCTCCGCCGCTCGGTCCCGTTGCCTCCTGTTCTTGAACCAGTTGCTGACCTGGGTGGTGGTGAGGCCGGTGGCCTCGGCCAGCTCCCGCTTCTCGCGGGGGGACGGGTAGGGGTTGTGGGCGTACCATTCCCGCAGCACGCCCCGGGATTTCTCCTTGAAGCAGTAGCTGGTTTCCTCGCCGTCCCAGATGGTGCGGGGCAAAGGGAATTTTCGGCGGACGCGGTATTTGCCGACGGCGCCCAAGGGTCTGCCTCGCAGCTTCTCGGCTTCCACGTAGTGCGCCTTCAGCCAGAGCTGCTGCAGCTTGGGGTGGTTGTGGGGGGAGAATTGGTGGCTCTCCAGGATCTTGTAGAGCTCGCGGAAGTTGCCGCGGTGGAAGGCCACCACCGCCTTGGCCTTGAGGACGCTCTCGTTCTTGTGCAGGTGGTCGCAGGCCGGCAACGACCAGAGGAACCGGCCCAGCCTCTCCAGGTTCCCCCCTTGCTGCAGCACCTCGCAGACGCAGGCGACCTGCTCCTGCGTGAAGCCAAACGACGGCAGCATCGACATGGCCGAGCGCGGCGGCGGCCGCAGGAGGACGAGGAGAAGGAGGAGGACGACGACGAAGAGGAGGAAGAGGAGGAGGCGACGGGCACCCCGCGGGAGCGCGGCGGCCGAGGGGCGCGGGGTNGAGCGCGGCGGCCGAGGGGCGCGGGGTAGGCGCCCGCTGGGCCCGGTCCCGGTGCTGATCCCGATCCTGGTGCCGGTCCCGGTGCCGGCCCCAGAGCAGGGAGGCGATGCGGCAGCCGGGGGCGGTGTGCCGGGCGAGCGGGGATGCTCGTCGCGGCGCCGGGGGGACTTTGTCCCCGCTCCGCCGCCGCCGCGCTTAAAGCGCCCGAGCCCCCGCGCCGCGCTGATTGGGCACCCCCGGCCCGGCCCGGCC